>BROG01000383.1:115000-280000 GCA_030159075.1 Atrina japonica
GAATTTGTCTACCAAAATATTGATAAGGCAGACAAGAATCAACGGTATGTTATCAAACTTATTAATATTATTTTATCTCTTCGAATTGTTTCTCTTATCAACACAATAATGTCATTTCATTTTTGTAATTTTGCTGTTTATATTTTCATTTGCAGTTCTGATACAACACCAAATGACACAACTGGAGAGGGCAGAATGTTTGCTCGAACAAGGAGTGTTATGTGTCCAGTTACCCAATTGAAATGTACCTCAATAAATTACATCCTGGTATTCAGGGCCTGGCATCATAAAACTTAAGAATTACTTAAGTCTAAAAATTTTACTCAACTTTGTCTAACTCCGAAATTTGATTGGCTGATCTGGCCAATTTGAGAATATTCTCAGATTTGAGTAAATTCTCAAGTTTTATGGTGCCACAACAAAAATATTAATTAAAAGAGAGAACAATTTTCAACCAAACATCAAACACAATCTAAAAATCGCAAGTCAAGCTCAGATAAACACCAAGACCCATACAGTAACACAAAATACCACACTATAAAATAACCCAAACATTTCAATAAACAATATTTAGCCCAACTTACAATCCCACAACATCAATTATCAAACCCACAACCCAACGAAAAACACAAAAAGCAAAAAAAATCACAAAAAAACATCAAACATACCATAAAGCCAACATCATAAAATACATGGACATCAGCATACTAAATCGGCAAACATGACAAATAATACTACAAGTTACAACTCTATACACACTTTCCAAGTACCACCACTGTATCGCATCACAAACACACAAAGTGATATTAAAAAAATAAATCACTAAAACACAATCACCAATTAACACACAGACTCAGTCAAATACAACGAACACCACGATAACAAACCATCAAGCAAATGAAGCCATAAACACGATCAGACTTAACCCCCCCAACACAACATTGTCAATAAAATCCACATAATTTGATTTGCTTATATTTAATGCAATTCATAAACATAACAACACAAGCAACCACATAACTACAACCCAACGATATTAAACAATCACAAGTAAACATTAAACCCACAAGACATCCAAAGAAGCCAACTATTTATGACCCATAACAGCGTTTTAATAAAAATCAAGAACCCCCCCCCATATATACTCACTTAAGAATTAACTTAAGTCTAAAAATTTTACTCAACTTTGTCTAACTCCGAAATTTGATTGGCTGATGAAACAACAGAAGACCAGCTGGACAAACACAAAAACACTCACACAATACAACCATCATCACAAAAAAACAATACAACACAATCACTACCCAATTTGTAAACCCATCAACACCAGAATATTCTCAAACAACAGATTTGAGTAAATTCTCAAGTTTTATGGCATCCAAATAATAATCAAATACACACAACAAATCACATTATAACACCTCACAAAACAAATAATGCCGAACAACTAGCTTCCCAAGGACCTTTGGCAGCGGCCCGTAGACAGTTTTGAAGAAAACGATCAAGTATGGTACTGTAAGGCGCCAGTCGGTATAAATACTCTGTCGAATACGATGGTTGTTGAAACAAAGAGTAGTAAACTCTCACGCTTATATAGAAATCATTCTATAAAGGCTACAACAATCACCAGATTGCATAATGCTGGAATTGATGCCCGTCATATAATGAGAACCTCTGGCCATCAAAATGAAAGTTCTATTCGCAGTTACGCGTATCGACTTAGTGAAAAAAGAGAGAAATGTCAAATTGCTTAAGTGGTTTGTTGCCGCTATGTATATCCGACAAATCATGTTCATTGGATGGTATGTCAGATATTACAATTGAAGAACTGAATTCCATTTTTAATGATAAAAATATGTTGAATGATATTCCTGATCATGATGGAATTACCTGTGTTAGTGATAATTGTCAAACAAATGTTAGACAGCCACGCAGTGGTAGTCAACCACTCCATGTTATGAATCAACTCATCTGAGAAAACCCTGAGGCCTTCAGGTTCACTGGTTTTCAAATATGTCCATCCATAAACAAATGCACAGTAAATTTCAGCTTTGGTCAGTCATAAAACAATAATTATTACAAATGTCTCATGTTTTTTGTAAAATTATCATTTTTATGATTTGTTAAAGTCATTAAAATTGTTGAAGTTTAGAAATATATATATATTTGTTTTGTATTTCTTACCTTGTTGGTTAAAGTGTGAGATGTAAAATGTCTGTTTTAATTTAACGTTTATTTAACACAGAATCCGATTACAGATCTATAGTAAAACATACAAATACGACACTCGGTATAACAAAATAAATATTACATTCATGAGAGGCCGATATTCCATATTTTCACCCATTGGAAAGCATTGTTGAATACTTGTAAAAATGTGCAATATCATATAATAATAATACCTCTCATGAATGTAATGTTTATGTAATATCGTCGTACAGCTTCTGAGTAGTTACATGTTTTGATCGTAAGGTAAGTTACAAGTCCTATATTTTTGTAAAATGGTCCAAAGTTTTAAATATGGTCCAACGACCAAGTCTAAGAGACCTTTCGTAAAACGAGCTCTAGGTGTTGTCAAATAGTGACGTCTTTATCGTTTGAACGTTGTGAATTTACGTGCATTCTGCATTGAGATAAGCAAACACCCAGAGATAAATAAAGGAAGAAGAAAAATATTTCCCGATGTAGATGCAATAATGAAAACAATCTGGATGTTCTCTTGATTAGTAATTTCTGCCATTAATCCAAACATCCAGGATAAACAAGACGGGCAAAACAACAAGAAATACACAAGTGTATTGAAGCGATGTATGATGACATTAGATGATGTGGACAACTTTAATGTAAACATTATCTTAATAATTAGCGAAATAAAATTTATGATGAAAAACAGAACAAGAAAGGTTATTGGAATGAAGATATTTATAGGATAAGTTGTGGGAAAACACGTGCTATTGAACATTTGTCCAGACTGTCCCTTGTTGATACTTGTTACGCCATTATACAGAGATGGACCAACAATAGAAAAAGACGAAACATACCCAAGTATTGTAAATAATGATATTTCTCGACAGTTGTTTGCCTCTGTGGGATACATTTTCCTCTTGATCAGAGAATACGCAATGTAACTATGAGATATAGATAATAATGACAAACCCGATACAAAGGACAGTTGAAAAACTATATCGACAATGAAACATACCAAGGTATTGACACTTAGATTAAGTTTGATTATTAACAGAGTCTGGGAAAGTAAAATCAAAAGCAGAACATGTGTCAACATTTTACCTGTACCGTACGTAAAGTTAATACTTTTAATTTGTAAAATGATACAAGAGACAAGGCATGCGCATGATGTTCCTAAAAAACTGAAATAGATAAACTTTATGTCATTCCTAAAGTCTGATACGTTTGTATGAGTCCGAGACTCTAACATGGTGCACACTGAACTTTCCAAAACGTACCTGTCTGTTTTTGTTATTGTTTTGTTAACTTTCTTCATATTGAACAAAGCTCGATCACACATTTTAAGGGGAAATAACTTTGTCTGAATTACATCTTCCGAGAATTTTTTTATTAAGTCATGGGATCGCGCCATCAGGTGTTTGTAATCTAGTGTGTAAGCAGAAGTGGGGCAGTATGTACAGTTGAACGTAGATTTAGAAAATTCAACACCCCTGATACATGTACTGCAATTTCCGGTTGTTTCCATGTAGTGTAATCGTAGTCTATTTAACCATCTCTCAATTTTAAATATACTGTTCATGGTACTTGGGTGTTTTGTATACACGTTAGCATCAATTATGAAATAATTTTCTGTTTCGTTCTCTGTAGGTTTTGAAATGTTACGGAAATAAAGAATATCGTATATTTCCAAGGTGTTTTGTGCTTTTGATACATAGGTTTTATACGCCTTTACCGCGCGATATACAAAGCCTATATCTAGAGGGAATACGGTAGAAAGAATGATCGTATGCTGAAATACTAAACCATTAAATTCTCCGCTGAAGCCACACGTCGTGCTGATATCCTGTGATCCACCATTTTCACCCTGGAATAGAAGTAAGACACATTTCAACTGTGTGTGGCAGAGGTCTTCAGATTTATAGTACCTATTTCTATAAGCAAATCACGCCAGTTGTATATAGACACGTAAAATATCATTGTCAAGCTCTGGAATACTTGGGAAATTAATGTTAGTGAAAACAATGGAGTCTTTGAGAGCAGAAGAGCAAAAGCAAAAATTGACACTTTTAATTACATACTAGCGGAAAAAAGAAACAGTGTAGGTTAGTAATTTCGTTTATAGATTCATACAAAATATTATGTTGCAATATTTATATCATTATATAATATAATGCATTGTCTTTCAATATAAACATCAAATCACGGATTTTATCTATTATGATTGATACGAACAGCCACTGGAAGTAAGGGGGTGTAAAAAAGTTTCACAAGTTTAATAGCGTGTATGACCGCCATTTGCACCGATGCATAATTCACACCCACGACGCATTTAGCGAATCAAGTTATGCAGAAATGCCTGGGGAATGTTCTTCTATATGCGCAATTAAGAACGTCGCAAAGGGGGATTTGGCTATTGACGGAGACGTCGTTCCATCTCATCCCAAACATATCCTATGGGCGATAAATCCGGTGACATCACAGGCCAGGGTAGCACATTCACGTTTTGCTTCTGTAGATAGTCATGGAATGGAATGAGGTGCTGACATACAATCTCTTCACGGTAGCGTTAGCCGGTTTAATTGCCCTCCACTGTCACCATAGGGGTCCTTTCATGTGTTGTAATTCAACCCCAGACAATAACGCTTCCTCCGCTGAATTGGCGGCGCTGAATAACGCAGGCGTCAATGTAACGTTCACTGGCACGACAGTAAGCCCGAACATGACCGTCACTGCTGTCGAGATGAAATCTCGACTCGTCTGTAAACAGAACTTCCGCTCAATATCTGTTATTGAAACAATGATGCCTCCTACACCACGCTAACCTCGCAACGCGGTGACGCCAGAGCAGAACAGGGCGGATAGCAGGACGGATGTTGGCCTCTCGCAATTTGTTCATTACGGTACGAGGACTTATACGTCGATGCCCACGGATGCTTCTAGCGGTCAAAGAGACCGATTGGAATCGATTACGCAAATATGACGTCTGTATATACGTATCTTTCCGACGTAACGTCACACGAGGGCGTCCTTATCGTGGGCGGTCCCGAGCGGTGCCAGTTTGCTGATATCATCTCCATAAAGTATTTACAGTGTTAATATAAACTCCAAACTGCCTTGCCACATTTCTTTGAAACATCCCAGCTTCCAGCACTCTATTAGCACGCAAACGATCATTTTAAATCATGCGAGGCATCTCTCAATCAAAATTTGACTAAAAAAACGTTTTTCTCTTTCAATACATTGAATACTGTCAAAGAATGCAAGAACTTCTAATCAATTACAAATCAGGTGTCGTTTAGGCTCGAAACTCAAGAAAAACGTGCTCTGGCCATCAAGGCGAATCGAACGCGATATATGTAAAAACAAACTGTGTACTCAAACACGCGTTTAGCATATTAAACAATACCTTACATATTCCCGACTTTTCATACCAGTTGACACCTTCACTTATAAACCTAAAAGAAAATGATATTCACCTCGCACGTTGACCGTGATGCTGATTATAATGACATTTATATTAGGAATGACGTCATAATTTTGTTGTTTCACATCAACCACTTTTTACTAAAGTAATCATTGAATATAATTTACATGGTTATTCGTTTTCATATTTCTTAACATGAAGAAGCCAGATAAGATAATCAAGTAATATATAGATGATCAATTCTATATCATATTCCCATATTAACCGGAGACTCCCATATCATGATTTCTGAGGTCCAGAGTTGATATAGGATATTCTATGAAAATGATAATGTTATAAACTTTTTATCATGTACACGCAAATGCTCAATATGATAGTTTCTATCAATAAGACTTTGTATATTTTCGAAAGAAAAAGTGATATTATACGTCTAAGAATACCCACTGTAAATATGAATATCCAATTTGTTGTTTTCTACTGGACTTGCACCGTCGTAAAACCACGGCCCGGAATCGTTATGTTCTTTCATACTGCGACAAAAATCTCTTATAGTTCATGAATATTCATAAGGTGTAGGTGTTGAACAGTGTATCCAATCGCAATAGTTTTGATCGACAACAGATGTTATTGCATAGTCTGTTGATTCAATACAACTCAGAAATTGTTTAAAGGCCTCCATCTGATCGGTGGACCAATGCTAGCACCATTTACTCGACGATGCATAGCGATTCCGGACCATGTATAACGCCGATGCTGGACTTGCAGTTTCGATTATAAATCCATTGGTACTTTTTAATTTTTACTTCTTCCAGCGCTTTTGTGTTTTTGTTTTCTATTTCTTCAACAACCTTTCCTCTGTCATCATTCTGAATATTTCAACGGCCTATAAGACTATTATGGTGTTTTGTGAGAAACTTCAGCATGTCGCTAGCAGACGACCTTTTAGAGCGTAATGTTTAAACGACTGATGTAATATAAAAAATCTCGGATATCAAAGTATAATCCCTTAGGATGTCCATGATATAGATATAAATCTGATAAAAATGGACAAACACGGACCTATGGAAATCTAGGGGTGGATCAGGTGCCATGGAGGAGTTAGTACACCCTGTCGACCGGCCATACCCGCCGTTGTCAAATCCAAACTTGTGAACAGTGATACCAAAGTGAAAATTATGAATCAAAGAAAAGAGTTGAAAAAGGAACTTTACCTTGTAGAAGATGTAACTACAAAAATCATGGATTTGTTGGTTCGCTTTAATAGAAATGAGAGTATAGCCCAGACTTACCACTTTAATGGATATGTTTATAGCAAAACTCAAAATGATAAAAGATTTTCAAAAGATTTGATGACATTAATTCTAAACTGATGAAAAAGTAAGTAAGTAGAAAGCTATATTCTTTCTCTGTGATGGACATAAACTCTTTATCTTTAAACAGCTTAGGTGTATGTTCTTGTTACATAGGTATATTTTGGGTCTGAAATGTGAAGTACAATGTATATGTTTATGTATGTTAAAGTGTTTATACACTGTATGTATAATGTATACACTACTATCAAAAGTACATTTAAAATTTATGTATTTGTGTGTGTTCTAGGTATGTGTTTACTATTATATGTGAAGATAACTATTTGGGTATATACATGATATATTTTCATGAGCATTTGAGACTTTGTAGAAAAGTGTGTCTGAGCATGTATTTATTATGGTACATGTATGTATGTATATGTGTAGCCGGGCGGGTGTGTTTTCCGATAATATCCCACAATCAGCCGCATATGGAGTTTATATTTCAGGACTTCATGCATGAATGTAATGTAATATTTGAATCAGCGTGTGTGTATGTATATGTACACGTGCATATGTGTGTATGAAAATTTATTTCTATGTACATGTGGTACACTTGTGTTTATCTAGTAGTGCAAATAATATTCCAATGACTTAATCCATGAATTAGGCCACACACATATATATATATATATATATATATGTACACGTCATGTTTGTTGCATTTATTTCATGCACATGTATCTATGTGGGCCACATGTGTATATATGTGTACTCATGTTTGTTGCATTTATTCAGTGCATATGTAGGTCGAACGTGTATATATATATATATATATATATATATATATATATATATATATATATATATATATATATATATATATATATATATATGTGTGTGTGTGTGTGTGTGTGTGTGTAAGTTTGTGCATTTATTCTATGCGCATGTATCAATGTGCGCCACATGTGTATATTTGTGCACATGTTTGTTGAGTTTATACTATGCGCATGTATCTGTGTATGCCACGTGTGTATATGAGCACAGATGATGTTTGTTGCATTTATTCCATGTGCATGAATGTATGTAGGCCACACATGTATATGTTTACACATGTTTTATTACATTTACTTGTACATGTATGTATACATGGTTTTTGTCTCTGTTTATGTGGTCTTATCATTAGTGAAGTAAATTAATATTGATTATTAACAAACTTCTATGTAATAATTATCATGTATCAGTACCAATAATATATTCTATATACATATAAAAAATTTCAGATACCAAATTATAAATCAATAGAATGTCCATGACATAGATACAAATCCGTTAAAAATGGACAAACACGGACCTCTAGAAACCAAGAGGTGGGATCAGGTGCCATGGATGAGTAAGCATCCCCTGTCGACCGGTCACACTCGCCGAGAGTCCACAGTCAAGTCCAATAAAACATGTGAGGAGTGCATCCTCGTCACAATTGGTACAGACGTCTCAAAAACCGCCAACGAAAACATGTATCGATATCTAAGAGTGGCATACATATGCATTTATATCAATATACAGTGTAAATGTAGTGCTTAATGCAGATATCACTGAGCTGACATATTTGCTATTACATTGTCTCCTTTTGGACAATATTGTATGTGTTTATTGTTTAGTTTATTATGTGTTATTTATTGTGTGTTTGTGTTTATTCTTCATACATGTTTTCAGTCAAGCTGTATGTATCTTTCTGTTCAAAGGCATAGAATCCAGTGAATATTCCTTTTCACCAAAACTAATCTGCTCAATAATTTTCCCCATTTATAATTTACTTTCTAATACTTACAATACACGTATTCAGATATGCATGTATGTCATTACCTTTCATTAAGAATAGAAACAATTAAGATATATTCCCTTAACTGTAGAGGTTTAAGGGATATGAATAAACTTAAGGATGTTTTTAAATACTTAAGAGAAAAAAAGGCATCAGTTTACTGCCTGCAAAATACTCACCTGCTAGAGTCTGACAACAATATCATTCATGCTCAGTGGGGTTTTGAACACATTTAGCTCCTGGTAAAACAGATTCGCGAGGTGTTATGAATTTATTAAATAATAATTTTGAATACCAGTTTAAAAAAAGTTTTAAAAGACGACACTGGTATTTTTTTAGCTTCAGATATTAAGATAAATAACAAAATTTCTGTTACATTAGTAAACATTTATGGTCCAAACAGGGATATACCTGATTTTTATAACAAATTACATAGGATTTGTGATAATTTCAATAGTGAATTTATAATCACATGTGGTAATTGGAATCTCGTTCAGGATTATAATACGGATTTTTTTAACTACACAACTTAAAATAATAGAAATAGTCTATTAGTTGTTGAAAATTTAGAAAAATGTCTTTGATTTGGTTGACCCCTGGAGAATATATAACCCTGAAAACTGTGAATATACATGGCAAAGAAAAAAACCCTATCAAACAAGCAAGACTTGTCTCAAGAACTTTGTCTCCTGTCAAAAACGCAAAACTCTAACCTGGATATCGTACCGATCATTATAATATTGAATTAGAAATAAATACATCTAACTTTAAGAGGGGTTGGGGGCTCTGGAGATTTAATAATTCTCTGTTAAAGAAACCTGATTATGTTAAAAAGGTAAAAGAATATATTTTACAAACAATAAAAAGAATACTCTCCTGTGCCAGTCATTCAGGACATGATTATAAATATTCCAAATGAAAATTTACAACTTACAATTGATGATGATTTATTTTAGAGACAGTCTTAATGAATATTAGAGGTATTACAATTTCATTTGGTTCATGGAAAAAAGAAACAGACATTGAAAAACAAATATTGAAAATAATATTAAGTTAATGCAAAATTATTTTAATACCACTCATAGCCCAGATAAATTAGAAAGAAGTTAGCTGAAGTAAACCTACATCTAGAAAATATAAGAAAACAGGAACTAGAAGGCATTATTTTAAGATCTAAAGCCAGATGGAGAGAAGATGCGGAAAAACCTACCAAGTATTTTTTGTAATTTAGAGAAAAGAAACTATATCAATAAAACCATTACTAAAATAATTGATGATAAAGGAAATGAAATAACAGATCAAAAAATATATTAAATGAAATTGAGATATTTTATGAAAAATTATATAAATCAAGAGACGGTGTACTAGATATCATTGATTTAAATACAATATTAAATAAAAACGATGTTCAAAAGTTATCTGAAGCTGAGAAAAATACGTTAGAAAATAAGATACTTAAATCAGACGTTTTAAATTCACTTAAACAATGTTAAAATAATAAAACTCCTGGTTGTGATGGTTTTAATGCTGAATTTTTTAGATTCTTTTGGATTGGCCTTGGTGATTTTGTCTACAGGTCTTTTCTTAGTATTTTTCATAAAGGAGAGTTATCACCATCACAGAAGTTAGGTGTAATATCTATTATCCCCAAAGGTAATAAACCTAGATAATACGTAAAAAAAAAACTGGCGACCTATATCTTTATTAAGTGTAACTTATAAAATTTTGCCAGGAATAATTGCAAAAAGAATGAAATCAGTCTTACCTAAAATTATTAATGAAAACCAAAAAGGCTTCTTACCTGTGAGATACATAGGTGAAAACACTAGAATTCTATACGTGTAAAGAAAATAATATTCCATGAATTATATTAATGGTCGACTTTGAAAAAGCCTTTGACACTATATCTTGGAAATTTGTAAGAAACATTCTAAAATTTCAATTTTGGAGAAAACATTCAACGTTGGATAAACCTTTTTTAAAACGAATTTTAAATTATGCTTATTACAAAATGGCTTTACGTCCCCTTACTTTAAAATAAAGCGTGGCTGTAGGCAAGGTGACCTAGTTTCTTCTAATATTTTCTTGCTATGTGTTGAAATTATGGGAGCAATGTTCAGAAAAAAAACATAGATATCAAGGATAAAACTATAAAAAAAAAAAAAACGAGTACAAACTCCTTTAATATGCTGATGATACAGCAATATTACTTGATGGAAGTGAAAACTCTCTGAATTCGTCATTGTCACTTACAGACCAATATTCCAAATTTTCAGGTCTCAAACCAAATAACCATAAGACAATCTGTATAAAAATAGGCTCTTTGATAATTAATGTCTTTGTTATAAATAATGATTACAATCTACAGTGATTACTAGAACCCTTTACATTCTTTGGAATTATCTTATCTGTAAATCTTGAGAATATAAAAATTACCAGATACAAAATTATAAATCAATAGAATGTCCATGACATAGATACAAATCCGGTTAAAATGGACAAACACGGACATCTGGAATCCAAGAGGTTGGATCAGGTGCCATGGAGGAGTAAGCATCCCCTGTCGTCGGTCACACCCGCCGTGGGTCCACAGTCAAGTCCAATGAAGCACGTGAGGAGTGCATCCTCATCACAATTGGTACAGACGTCTCAACAACCGCCAACGAAAAGGCAACTCAACATTTCATTTAGTGAAACAGAGTAATCGCAAACAAGACCATTATACCGACCGTAAATTTGCGGAACGTTGACATTAAACGCAGTTATCGATATTCCTGTGTCAATAATTTGTCAGTGAGTAGTTTACCTCTGTATATGAAATCTTCATATATTGTACACGCCCTGGCATATCGGATCATTTTTGAAATATAAACTCCATATGCGGGTGACTGAGGGATATTCCCATAGGAATACCGACAGTTTGTTGAGAGACCACGTATCCGAACATTACAAATATATTGTCTATTAGAAAATCCAGCATGTTTTATATCAATTTCATTAAATTATGAAAGTAAAATTAAAGATATAGAAAATATAAAATCATGGAATAGACGTCTTATAAGTAAAGCAGGTCAATAACTGTAGTAAAGTCTATAATATTACAAAAAAAACATTTGTTTATAAGTTTACCTAATCCAAATAGATATATTAGAAATCTAGAGACTCTTTTTATAAATTTATTTGGAAAAACAAAAATGATAAAATTGCTCGGAAATTTAGATACAAGATTATGCAAAGGGGGATTCTGTATGAGTTGTATTAACTCTTTCATTGAATTTAACTTCAAATTGGATAAAAAAAACTAGAAATAGAGTTTGATATAAATTATACTGATGTTATTCTTAGTAAAATATCAAAATCAAACATACTAATCAATTTGATTATATGTCTTGTTAAATATATATTTACAAACAAAAGTATAATAATTGCATTCCACACTTTAATGGTGCTAAAAAGTACATAGAATATTACATCCGTATAGACAAATACAAATGTAGGAAAAATTTGAAATATGAAGCGTTTAATAAAAAAATGGGGAAATTTCAGTATTTTGATAATTTAATGAATTCATGTTAATATCGTTCATTAACAATATTAACAATATAAATTTTATTTTTTACGATACTGGTAGTATAATTTGAATGTTTATGCATTTGTGTACCTCAGATTTCTTTTCGTTCTTTCTTTATATATGTTCCTATCTCTATATGTGTATATGTGTGTATGTTTGTTATTTGGTCAAATACATGATATCCCCGTATTCCCTAGCCAGGTGGAGTTGTAGGGGTTGATGTGAAAAAAAACTGGCCAAATGCCAAAATAAAATTTAAACAGTACATATATCAAATGACGACCAATATCACTAATCCGCCTTTTATACCCGTTGTTGGAATTGTTTTCCGGTGAAACAAATACAAATGTATCTGCTGTGTTTAGAGGTGAACTGGGAAATGTTTAAAACATTATTTTAACACACATTTTTTAAATTCAAAGTTCAAAAGCTTTTTATCTTCCTAGCTTAGCTTTAATTTATGTTTAAATCGTTCTACGTAATATTGGAACACTTTATATAAATTTCAGGTATACTTGCCTGTATAGGTGATCTGTGACATGCTCTGTTGACATCCTCTTCATGATTGTTATTTTGGGTAAAGCGGAATAAAATCACAAGTGAGTTGAAGGGTTTTGATTTTGACGTCTGCACTGAGAAATTGCCGATACGAGTGAGGTCGACACATTTAAAACTATTATCCAGACAAAAATTATACTTGAATTCTCTGCAACAATGAATATTTTTGTATATTCTAGTACGAAACCGAATGGGATTTTGGTAATTTCGTGAACAAGTTTTGTTTGCGGCGATATCTTTTGTGTATGCAATACAGAATCGCGGTAACACAGCATTGCCAATGATAAAGGAAGGGTTTCCCTTGCATTTAAAAAAATAAAAATTGGTCATTTCAACTATAGAGAGTTTATTTAGTTCAAGAATATCTATTTCAGATAGGCAATAAGACAATTTTGTATTGAGTTCAAGAGTCCAAAAGGTAAAGTTAGTGACACCAGAACACAAAGCACAATACTTGTTCTTAAAGACATTGCCGTCCGGATCCGAAACTGGTAGAATATCTAAAATGTCGTCTGCTTCATTCTCTGGCTGACTGCACTTAACTGCATCTGTACTGTTGATATCAGATATACATTTGTTGATCATCCATACGCCGAGGAATGAATATCTCTCAAATATGTCATATTTACATACCTTGTTTTCTCTTGGAATGATATGAGTTGTAGTGTCCAACACCGGTGAGGAAGCATCTGAGTTATAGTCGAAACAACAATCTTCATATTTGTGGCATTCCAAGTCGCAGTAACAAGACGGTATATATCTACCTTTGTTTGTACCACAGCTTCCAAAGGCATCACAAGAATTAGCATCCCTTTTAGCTCTCAGCGTTTTGTTCCCGTGACTAAAATAACTGTAAATGTCAGTATCCGGTTTTCGCGTCTGTAATGTCGATATCAAGGAGGATATGTTCGAATATTTAGAATGGCGAGGAATCGTATTCTTCCGTTCACTTAAGTATAAATCTTGATATTTGTATTGATATCTTAGATTTACCCACGGTTTGTTTACATCATCGATGTCATTTCCTATAGTACACGTGGTAATGACAATAAAAAACAAAATGCATATTATGTTTATTAAACGTATTTGTGATACACGTTTCATTCTGATGCTATTTGTATCACCAAATTTCAATTCATATCTTACTAATATCCCCAGAATCTTTGATCCAGAACGTGATAAAAGTGTTACTCATGTTATATATAATTGATATTTCCCTCCCATTTGATTAGAAGTATGATTGGCAGTTGTAGCTTTAGATAAATTATCGGGGAACCAATGATAAAAGATAGCCTGAAAATAACATTTGGTCTTGTCAGTCCGTAATATTCATTAAAAATATACATGATTTTATTAAGAGAGAGAGAGAGAGAGAGAGAGAGAGAGAGAGAGAGAGAGAGAGAGAGAGAAAGAGAGAGAGATAGACTCAATGTAAAGACGTAAAATGTGTGGGATAAAACTCTATATCTTTATAATTAATAGCACCATTTTAACTATAAGCTCTTTTTATATAACTTCACAAATACCAAAGTAATATTCGTAATTGCAAACAAGATCAATATACCGACCATAAAATTTGCAAAATGTTGACATTAGATATCCTTGCAACAATTTTCAGGGAGTAGTTAGCGTCTGTTAATGAAGGGTTTATATTCTCAACACGCACTGTCATATCGGACAATATGGGAGATATTAATACCATATGCATTGAAGAGGGGTATATTACTATTAAAATGTTGACAATAGAAAAGTCGAAATCATCATGTTTGTCACACAGCTTGTTTGTTTATTTGCCGTTTGTGTCTTTAGTAAGTAATATGTCCAAGTGGGAAGAATATGTATCAGATTATATTTAATCTCAGTTACCAAATTATAAATCTACAGGATGTCTAGGATACAAATACAAATCCGGTGAATGTGGACAAACATGGACCTCTGGAAATCCAGAGGTGGTGGCAGGTGCCGTGTAGGAGTAATCATCCCCTGTTGACCGGTTACACCAACCATGAGTCCAAATTAAATAGGTGAGGAAGAAGCGTCTTGCTAATATATACGGACGCTTATGTACTATTATCGTACCATTAGCCCTAAGAAAAACCACGCTTAGATGAATTAAGATACGCCTTAAGAGAACGAGGATATCCTTTGACTTTAATAAACAAAGGGACAGACTTAGCCGAATCTATTCAACTATCAGTGCTAAGACAAACAAAATCAAAGAATAAAAACCAACCATTAGAAATGCAATCTTTTAATAATTGCAATCCAGAAATATTTAACGAAGCATATAAAGGTTTAGATAATTTATGAGTAGATGAAAACTAAATAAAATTTTAAATGAAACAAAAATTATAAAAAGTAAACGACAATCTAAAAATCTCAAACAATTACTAACTCGTATCCACTCTACAAATAATGAACATTCTAACATCGGGAGTGAAACTAAACGCAAAAGTTAAAGATGTAAAGTTTGTGACATCATTATCGAAGGTCAAACATTCAAATTTAAAAATTCTTATTCTTTATTTTTATCAAAATAATATTAAATTGCAATTCTAAAAACGTGATATATGTAATTTTATGTGAAATTTGCAAGGAAGAATATATTGGATGTACTCAGTCACTAAACCGCAGAGTAGCTCTACACAAAAGCAATATAAAGTTACCACATAATCGTAATTTATTCGTTTCTAAACATATATTTCGGTTGTAGTTAAGGGAATTTCAAAATCATGCCGATATATCAAATATATGACTATTAATATTACACACCAAGAGCAAGATTTTATTGATAAATTCAGACCATTATCTAGCAGATCCTAACCCACACATTTCATATAATCTTATATAAAAGGAGTAGCCTTCTTATCAGATTCACTAATTCTATGCATAGTTTTGTGGTGTGGCATTCTTTATTTTGATATTTAATTTCTTTCCATTGGACTTTTAATAACTTTTTTGTATATATATATATATATATATATATATATATATATATATATATATATATATTATATATATATATATATATATATATATATATATATATATATATATATATATATCTTTAAAAAGATTTAAAACGTCTTGTAAAATGTCAATACATGACCAAAATCAGTAATGTATACATATAATATGTTTAATGTACTTCAGAATTACACGAGTCATCTAAAGACTGTACTTAAGCATTTTACTTGAGAAAGAAGTTTGTCTGAGACTTTTTTTATGGTCCGCAACTTTACCCAATTTGAGAAAATTTGAGATAAGTAAACAATTTGTCCAAGAATAGTTTTAAGGCCCTAGGCACTGGTCTCCAAAATCTACATATATTATATATTTATATATATTTGCGGGTACTACTTTAAGTAAGAAAAGATGTCGATGATAACAAAAAGTATATACATTGTATGTTAATTAATCATACAGAATCGCTGTATAAAGGGCAGAAAGGTTGTATGTTTTGACACTATGAAGTTTAGGCGTATTTTAAAATTTTCCAAAAGCTGTTAAGCATTTTGTAGAATCAACATCTGTTTTACAACACTTCTGGAATAAGCAACTGAAGTTTCTCTTTAACAGCTGTCAGAGTTTTGGCACGGTTATGTGGAACATTTGTTGGATTATGTTAGCTCAAAATCCATACCGGTTGTAGGTAAATCAAACGAATGTAATACTGATATATGATTTTAAAGGATTTCTTCCTTTGATCTGAACCAATTGTGACGAGGATACACTCCTCACGTGTTTCATTGGACTTGACTATGGACTCACGGCGGGTGTGACCGGTCGACAGGGGATGCTTACTCCTCCATGGCACCTGATCCCACCTCTTGGTTTCCAGAGGTCCGTGTTTGTCCATTTTTACCGGATTTATATCTATGTCCTGGACATCCTATTGATTTATACTTTGGTATCTGAAATTTTTATATTGAAAGTGATCTACTTGTGTATGTAAGATTACCAAAATCAATGTGAAATCCTATTTCATCTATTAAACAATTAGAGTAATTTGCCTTACTACCTATTACAATGTTTTCCGTTGCTTTGTCTGGTGGGACATTTACATATTGGTCATGTTGTCTTTACTTTACACTTTACTTACCACCGTACCGTACATATGCCAATGAATATAAAATCTCAGATACCGTAAATGTACAGGATGTACAAAATACATATACAAAACCAGGTTTCATGGAGGAGTAAGCATCCCCTGTTGACCGGTCACTTGCGCCGTGAGTCCACAGAATAATGAATTGAAAGAATGAAATCAAAGATAGATGATAAGACCGAGAGTTCCATAACCAATGATCTTTTTGCTTCATATATCAAGGAGAGAATTCTGAATCAAAAGATTTTCAAAACGTACAAGCGTAAACACTCTGACAATTTCAGAAAGTAGTTTTGGGAAAATTTACAATATTTACAAATGTTGCTGCAAATTGGCTAACATCTATTAATCTAAAACTCTTTTATGGTTGTTTTACATTCTGCCATTTTTTTTTATTAATTTTAAGACGGCGACAGCTTAAGACCTTACTCGAAATATATCAAATAGCAGTATTATGTCGTTTCTTATACTAAAGTAATATTTGGCACTGTTAACATCATTTAAATTCAAACTTTTTTCTAAAGCTAAGATAGTCATTTTTTTTACAGTGGTTACTCTTAGACGGATTTCGGCTATACTTTTAGAGATATTATTTGGCCTTGTATAATACCACTTTCTCTTTAGAAAATAACTTTTAAATTGGAGCTCAACTGATGAAGTCTAATTGACAGAAAAACGATATCGTCTTGAGCATTATAACTTTGGTAGTATGTTTATAATATTTATAACCACTAGGTCGTTGCCACTGCTGGTGGACCGTTTGAGTCCCCGAGGGTATACATAAACCTAGTACCTGGTATCTCGGTACCAGCTGTCTATCTTATACTAAAGTAATATTTGGCACTGTTAACATCATTTAAATTCAAACTTTTTTCTAAAGCTAAGATAGTAATTTTTTTACAGTGGTTACTCTTAGACGGATTTCGGCTATACTTTTAGAGATATTATTTGGCCTTGTATAATACCACTTTCTCTTTAGAAAATAACTTTTAAATTGGAGCTCAACTGATGAAGTCTAATTGACAGAAACGATATCGTCTTGAGCATTATAACTTTGGTAGTATGTTTATAATATTTACCTCCAAGAAAGACAATAGTCATAAAGATAATCAAAATCGAAAAGAAGTAATCAAATGACATTATGTTCACCTGTATTTTGCTTCGAGAGAGACGTTGAAATTGATGACCATTTAATTAGATGATAAAAACTTAAGATTAGAAAGGATTATGAGAAATATATATTGTTCATTTATGTGTTTATCAACATTATGTAGGTATTGTGATCTCAAAACAAGAACATTAAACGAGTTCAAGGAGAATTCATTTATCGAAGGCGATCATGATAAGGATTATATTCTAGATATGAATGTTATTTTAAAACAAAATAGACGCAATTGACAAGGAGAATTTCCTACTACATATAAAGACAAAGGAATTGCAAGTTAAAAAAAATCACATAAACCTAGATTAGATAAAACAGTAAAGAAAGAGGTTAAATGTGTATAATTATTTTCATCCACAGAAAAGCAAGCACCATGATAGGTATTTGTTTTTTTTCCAATGAATTAAACATTGTGTTAGAAGAACGTTTCTACGATCATGTCCAGTAAGAGGTGTAGTAAAGAAACAAACACATCGGAGGGAAAACCAATTCACATAATTTGATCAGGAAAAAATTACAAACATCACTTTAGCCTTAGTTGAAAGAATAATTAAAGAAAAAGACATGGAAACATTCGAGCTGAATGAAATGGTAACTTGGTATTTTGCGAAATCCATTTTTATATACAAAGGAGTTTTGTTTAATAGATGTTAACTTGTTTTTGAGTTTTTGATGAAGAATTGTTGTGTATATGGTCGAAAAATCAAAAGACTTGATGCTTGTAATATGTTTGAAATTTTGAGACTTTAAATGTTCCAACAATCTTTAATTTGACATTTAGATATATCGACGACGTTTTGTCAATTAATAATGACAATGTTCTTACATTTGCCAATGCAATATATCCAAGAGAACTAGAAATTAAAGTTACAACAGAATCAAGTACACACGCTGCATACTTAGACATTTTACTTAATATAAACACAGACGGGAAATTAGCAACTAAGCTATACGATAAACGCGACGATTTCGGCTTTCCCATCGTAAATTTTCCACATTTAAGTAGTAATATCCCTCAGTCACCTGCATATGGAGTTTATATTTCACAGCTGATCCGATATGCCAGGGCGTGCACAACATATGAAGATTTCATATACAGAGGTAAACTACTCACTGACGAATTATTGACACAGGGATATCGAAAACCGCGTTTAATGTCAACGTTCCGCAAATTTTATGGTCGGTATAATAGTCTTGTTTGCGACTACTCTGTTTCACTAAGTGAAATGTTGAGTTGCCTTTTCGTTGGCGGTTTTTGAGACGTCTGTACCAATTGTGACGAGGATACACTCCTCACGTGTTTCATTGGACTTGACTGTGGACTCACGGCGGGTGTGACCGGTCGACAGGGGATGCTTACTCCTCCATTGCACCTGATCCCACCTCTTGGTTTCCAGAGGTCCGTGTTTGTCCATTTTTACCGGATTTGTATCTATGTCCTGGACATCCTATTGATTTACACTTTAGTATCTGAGATTTTTATATCTATAGTCCTACAGTTAACTTTTTGCTCTTTTTTGCATTGTTACAGATATAATACAGAGTTCAATACGCAAGTGGAATATGGAATGATATATATATATATATATATATATATATATATATATATATATATATATATATATTATATATATATATATATATATATATACGATGTTGGGGAGGAGTTGTTGCTGCCATTGAACGGTCGAAAACACTGACGATCCAAAGTAAAATAGAAAATGTGGATGAAACAGTTTGACTCACCGGATTGCTGAACTGAGGAATGAAGTTGTTAAAAGTGGATTTCGAAATCAATCCGGCAGACGTAAAGTTGTTTGGTGTTTCATAAAGTTGTGATTGAGCCACCAGCTGAGAAAGGGGTCCTTAGGACAATTGGGACAAATTTATGATTTTTATGTTTTTAAATACTTGAACATATGTGGATTTTTTTATAAATATATGCGAGAGCAAGCCTTTTTGTTTTTGGCACAAGAAATCTACAAAATTAGAAATATTACTTCAAAGGCAGGTTCTACAGTAAGAGAGCATAAAACATCCCAAATATTTTTTATAAAAATTATCAATGAACTTTAACAGAATTGCACTGTTTGGGTCTATTACAGTGATAAAAAGGTTCATATGAAGTTTAAGACATTGATCCACCCAGAGCTGGTCATAAAACACATGTGAATTTTCGGTTATGTTGCTAATGTTGCATGGACAGAATCAACAATATAAAGTGGACAGACACAGTTCAAAGTATTAGCTTTTTGCTTGAATATATCAAGGTGGCAACAAAAAAGAGTAACAAAAAAAGATTATTTCAACAAATTTATAACTTGATTCAAATCCTTCCCGAACAAAATGATAACTTTTTAAAGGAAAATATATCATTGCTAATGTTACATGGACAGAATTCTAAGTAACATTAGCAAATAAAAATCTTTATTTCAAAAACAAAAATGTTACCTAAAAATTAAAGATACATGTGATATGAGGTTGGGAATTAAATATTAATTTAAAATAATCCTTTAAATAGTTTATGTTGATGTAAAGATCAGATGCAAAATTTGAAGGATGTTAAACCTTGCACAACCCAGCTGCACATTACTGAATGATTGTGCTTGTTTTGAATATTTTTGAAAAACTGCAGTCAATGTATGGTTGTAAACTCAAGTAAATGAAATGAGGTAACAAGTAAACTTATTATAAACACTTTGTTATAATCTGCACTTGTAGTCTGTTAAGCTTTGGAATTATTAGTAAGAACATAAAATTAATGCTTTGAATATTGTAGTTCCATAAACATATATGCAGCATAGATGGTATCTTTGACTCAATCTATTAAAGAGTTTGTTTATTTTTACCTTTAAATGAAAAAAAGACGTAATCCTCTCTGTAGCAAAACTGGAGAATCCAGAGTCTGCACAACACCTGCAGCACAAACTGAATGCTTGAGGTCGTTTTGAGACCACACATGGTCATGCTTCGTAAAAAATCGTACATAGGGCCAGTCTTGAACCTGCAATTAAACAGAATAATTTTATAGGTGATTAGCAAGTGATAATTTAGTGAACCTTAGCAGCTTAAAATGTCAGATGTGCTATAACAGCCACTTGTTTATCAGCAACCACTGGTTTTCAACAGCCATTTTGTGTTCCCCAATGAATTTCACCATATAAACATATCTAAACCAGTAACCACCAGGCTAACATGGCCAAAAGCCAGTGACTACATGTATACACAACAAAATGCTGGCATCATTAGTGTCATACATGTAGGTATTTTAGCATGGTTCATCTATCATGATCAGTAGGAGTAAGAATTAGAATCAAATTAAAGAATTTGTGCTAACAATAAAATATCAATCTTATAAATTTGGTAAATAAAGAGACATATACCGGTACATATTGAACTGTAATTTGTATAAACAATGAAATGATATAAAACTGTCACAGTAACCATACACTGCATAATGTATATGCATATATGTACTATTTTTGTTTGTTTGTTTTTTAATCAACCTGGCACCAAAGGCAATCTGACTTTTATATAACTTCCCTTGAATGGCTGCTGAAAAAAAGTTTGACTGTACATTCAAAATGCAGTAAAAGACTTGTAAATTCAAATCCAGAATCCCATAACATACATATATGAATCCAAAATGGATAAAAAAATCCAATACAGTTAAAACCATCATGGAAACATGGAAAAGGGAATTACTATTCTATACTGTCAAACATTGACATCGTAAAAATATTCAAAAGATATTTAAAGGGTACCTGCAGTGCAAAATGATTTTTTGATATTCTGTAATCAAGTGAAAAATAAAGTCATCCTGAAAGTTGCACCGAAATCGGTAATGTATTAAGCGAGATATTGCGAGAAAACCCTAATTCACACCTGACTAGTTTTGCTAAACGCGCGGTTTTCGAATCCGATGTGCTGTGACGTCACAGCAGTAACGGTCAGCCATATCGGATAAGTTTTAAGCCAGAAGGATACGAACATCACCTGACTTACATTTTCATTGATTTAAGAGTTAATTTAATTTTATAGTTCTTGTTTTAAGTAGTATTTGGTAGTATTAGTTTTACAATTATATATATATGTACAAATTTTGCTGGACTATTAACGATTAGCCGAGTGTGAACGAGGAAAAATCTCAAACGTTTGGCGAAGTTTGTGTACAAACATGGCTGCATAGTCGCCAGCAGTAAGTTCGAGAGGGGAAGACGATGCGTCGCTGTTGGATGCAATATGATGAAGGAGATTGCAGAGGATGTTAGTTTACATTCATTTCCCATGGACAGACCAGCTATTTTGCGACAGTGGATTACATTTGTGCATAATTCAAGGAAGAATTGGAACGGGCCGACGAAACATTCGTTGTTGTGTTCTCGCCATTATACAGCGGACTGTTATCCACCCGAGTTTAGAATAATGTAATCTGAAGGCATGCCAGTAAAACGCAGGGTTCTGGTGAAAGACGCCGTGCCAACAATTCATTTTCGAGATTCAGATGCCCATGAAAGGCCCGGAAGTAGCATGTCTCCAGTCGTATCTACCCCGGTCTCAATATTACCACTGACTCCAAGGCCAATGACGTGCAGTACTCCCAAGAAACAAAGAAGGGCCTCCCAGAAGAGAGAGTACAACGAGTAAGTTAAATTTAATCGATTTTTATATCATTGGATTGTAGCCTAGATGACTGTCGAATGTGGTCTGAAAACTATTTTTCACAAAAGTTGAATTGATGTAAATACACACCCCAAGTACAATGTATTTATATGTTGATACCACACGTACAGGGGCGTGCCAAAAGTAAATAGTTAGTACTGTAGATTGTGACATCTTATTTGTAATCTTTGTTTCATTGTCAAATCTTTGAAGTACCAACTTCGTAAATTACATCATAATTACCAAGGAAACATGGTGGAAAAAATGACCAATATTTTTTTTTATATATGAAATATTTAGATCTACTCTAGTAAAAAAAATTACAGTGACCAAACACTTTTGACACATCTTAACCTGGTATTTAAATTATCAATATTTGTTCAAGTAGTGAATTAACTCGATGTAAAATGAGTGAAAACAGAATTATAATACACTTGTCCAGTCATAACTCATATTTTCTAAATGCCACTCACCTTGGTACATGGTATCTCAGTTTGGTACTTGTATCTGGTCAACCTGGTACTATTGGTACTGCTGTAATACCTACCTACGTGTATAAACTTATCTGACAGTGTATATTTGAATATGCCTGTAGTGAAACTTTAGTACCTTGTATTTGTCACAGACAATCTGTTTTTACATTAACGATTGGTTAATGCATTGTGCTTTAAATTGTGAATTCTTTCACTTCCTGTCAGTGCAGGTTCGAGTCCCGCTGGAGCCTAAGTTGATTTTTGTGAGAAAGTATTCATATTACTTGCGAAAGCTGGTGGTCTCTTCCCGGGTACATTGTAAAACTGGCTTCTCTCCTCAGCCATTAAAAACTGACTGCCACTATACATGTACATATACAGTATAACCACAAAAAAAAAATTGAGTATAGTGTAAAACAACATTCAAAATTCAATTCAACATTTAAAATACTAAATAAGTAAGTAGAAATAGTAATATTTCATATCTTTGCATGCCAATGTACCAAGTTTTTGGACCATATGCTGAAATGAACACTTAAAGTTGCATAATGCAACAAGACCTGCTATAGAACATAAAATGAAAACACAAATATATTTGTTTAGATTATCCAAAGATAAATTACTGTCTGCTTTTGTTGAGACTGTTTTTAAAGGGCATTAAATTATTTCAGTTTTTTCTACTTGTTCTTGTTTTTGAATAACAAATAAGAGCTTAACGTAGGCATAAAAAAATCTTATATTCCTATATATTTTGTGGAAATATAGTATTGCCTAATGTGGTATTGATATACAGATAGTAAGGTTGTGTTAAACACTTTTTCACAATCACAATTCAGAAGGTGTGTCAAACCAGGGTTTTCACAAAATATATAAGAATTGAAGATTCTGTCTGTCTGTCTATATCAATCTAAGTAGTAAAACAGGGAGACCAATTTGGGAAAAAAACAGAATTTATGCTTGGTTAACACTTCTGATACATTCACCACATCAATAGAATCAGATGAACAGTTTTTCATAAACTACATAATTTAAGAAATTTGGTCACTTTTGCAGTAAATTGTAGTGAAGACTAGTTATGATAAACTATTATTTGTTGTTTCCACAATTTTTAATGTGTTCTGATTAGTGTGATTTATGTTTCAGACTGATATTAGCTGCTCTGCATTTCAATGAGAACTCTTCCAAAGAGCAGGCAACAACAAGAGAAGGTGATTTGCAATACAAGATTGCATTTCCAAAGCAGAAGGGGGATTTCATTGTAAAGAAAGTAAAAACAAAAAGCACATATGGTAAGACTTGCTTCTTTATTTTCTGTATATATTTTCAGAAATACTTTTGTAATTAAAAGCTGAGGTAACAGTTTAAATCTAACAAGTTTTGTTGACTGTGATAAATGCACAAGAATGTAATTAAACATCATGTAAAATAAATGTCATTCATGTTGTCTTCTTTCAATAGGCTATGTTGAAATCCTTCAGAGAGAGGTGGTTGAGCTAGCCACAAGAAGAATTATGCCACAGTGCGATGACAAAACATCCCAAGAAAGATGATGCTGTGAGCCAAATGCACACTAGATATGGAAATGGTTAAAATGGTGTAAACCCATGATACTGGCCACTTTCCTCAGGGTACTTGGAACGTATCAATGATACAGCGCATGCAGGCAATGGTACACGTACTTGGTTCCCAAGCCACCCCCAGCACCACCTAACTAGTTGTCTGTATGAAATGTACCGCATTCGCCTGAAAAGACAAATAATAAATTAAATATAATATTAGATTCTTGTTAAGTTTAAAGTCTAATACCAGGCTCTTGTTAAAATGTTATACATCTCTTGTTTTAAAATGTATTTGATATAGGATTCTCTGTTAAAAGTTGTTCTAGATTTCTTGTTAAGTTGTTAATGTATAAGTTTGATACAGGCTTTCTTGTTTAAAATTGTTATCGATTTCTTGTTAAGTCATGATAGATCTTTGTTAAGGTATATGTCCCATACAGACTTCCTTGTTAAAAGTTATATATTATATTTTTCATTCATATGGTGGAGGCCAGTTACGGTAGTTTTTTTGTGAAGGAGAGAAATTGATTATAATGGTCCCAAGAAGAAACCATCTGGAGCAAACAGGCAAACTTTTTAAGACAGTCAGCTGAAGTTCTAGCAGGGCTCATACCTGGGCTGATTAGAGGAGAGAGACTTTGTTTTAAATCACGAAGCTTCAACCACTCAGGCATGGTGGCTTGAATAAATAGATGAAATGCTATAATGCATATATTAGTACATTTGCATTTCATCATGTTAGTGTCTCAGTTTTGAAACTGTAAATTATAAATATTTGTAGTGTCTCAGTACATTTGCAGTATTGTTGTTGTAGATATGCGGTGCATCAGTAGTGTCATAGCATATATCTGGTGTGTCAGAATTGGTTATGTAGGTAATTAGATACAGATTTCCTTGTTAAATGTTGTTACAGATATTTTCTTAATGTACAAGTCTGATGCTCTTGTTAAAAGTTGTCACAGATTTTTGTTATTGTGTATGTCTGATGTACACATGTTTCTTAAATCTTGTTAGGTAATTTTTAGGTCTCGTGTTCATGTGTAGGTCTTAGACACTGCCTTGTTGAAAGTTATTATAGATTTCTTATTATGCTAGTCTGATGTACTAGATGCCTTTGTTAATGTGTAACTCTTAAACAAGACTCCTTGTTGAAAGTTTTTTTTAAATTTCTTGTTATTTTGCAAGTTTGATACAGGACTCCCTTTTCTTATGATGAATCCTTTGTCAGCAGTTGTTACTGCATAATGAAATGCTTAAACTTTATATACTATGATTATTCAGACATGTAATTTCATTTACAATATATTTCATTCAGTCATTTGCTTCTTTAATATGTTCAATTTGTTGAGTGATAACACAATCCGAGTGTAAGCATGTTGTTATATCCTAATTTTGATTAAGTATTCTTGTGGAGGTACACAAACTATTCATTGCAGTTTTTTAAGTGATTTATTCATGTTCAGAATTTTATCTTTTGCAGTCTTGTTAATTGTTTATTACTATTTGAAATGATGTCTCATTGATGCATATATGTGTTAATGCTTTTCAACATTAAATAAAAAATATGCATTAACCATTTAAGTGTTCTGTTATCATTTATTTTAAGAAATGTGATTACCCATTGGATTCGGGGATTTCCTCATAATGAGATCACGATATGCTGTTCTCAGAACTGATGGATGCAGACACACTGGGTGAAATCCATTGTGCTCTGTTATGCACTGCTTCCCTGGATTTTCCTCCATCACCTTTTGTATCTCGTGGCAACATGGATTTTTACAGTTGGCATTTGGGAACAATGACCACATGTACACCTTATGAAAAGAAAACAAATATTAACTAACGTGTGTTAAAAAAAATAAGAGTGGTGGATAGCAATCATTAATTTTGAGTGTTTTATATAGGTGAAGCAGGAAAAACATTCCTAATATCCAATCCTAAACATTTAAATAAGATATGCAGACATTCTTAAATTCACTACACACATATATAAACAATGTTCAGCACTTTTCTATTATCATTGATTAATTCCAATTATTTGTATATGCAGAGGAATCTCGTGTCAAAATAGGTTGAGTCGAAATTCTGGATATGTCAAAGTTGAGAGTCTGGTCTGATTTTTATTTTTTTTTATAGATCATAATAATATGTCAATTAAATAATACTTGACATTTATAAAGTACAAAATTATCGAATCACTGGGGCGTCTCTAGATGCAAAATCCGATCCTTTGGACTACCGTAGTGTAGGTTCACCGAATGCAAATGTGATAAAAATGGTTTTTTTTATTGTTTGACTTCGGGCAGTCATTACATCGGTAGTATAAGATGTAGCTATATAAATCTTGATTGAGAAGCACTTACATGCGTATAACTTCATTTCCATGTTAAAATGGTTTCAATAAATTAAAATAATGAATATATAAGTGATACAATACAGTGATCCGAAAATCATCATTATTTACGGTTTCACCTTCGTGTCTCTCGACCAAAGACCAAGTAGATGCCCGATAATATGATACTAGGTAAGCGGTATTGAATTCTAACGGAATTAGGCCTAAAATCATTTAATTTCCTGTCACAATACAAAAAAATAATTACAAATGAACATGTGGGCTTATCTTACCAGTCGCTGTTCCCAAGTCGTTCCTCGTGGCTACTAAAGTACTATCGCTATCAGCCATTGTGGTGTTTGGAACTGTATATTCCTCGTCTGAATCAACATCTGGCTTGAACATATACGGCTGTACACCTAACTGTGAATCACCGTAATCGAATTCATCGAAACTTGAAGAACCATCAGACATATCAAGGTCCAAACTACTCTCACTATCGCTTCATATCTTCCGCCATCTTCCTAAGATAAAACTACTGTTGTGACGTCACGACCACTGGAGCCTCGATTCCGATCGTTTCCATTTGTGCTATGATTGGGATTGCGCGGCAGGTGAAAATTGACAAGTTTGACGACCGATAACTCCGTTATTACTGTACCGATTTGGATGCGGTTTTTTGCCCTAGCCTTGTATCAATTGGAACAATCTACATTTAAAATCATTTTCCACTGCAGGTACCCTTTAAAGATATTTGTTATAGCCAGAAAAATTGCTATATGACTAAACCATATATATTATGTCAAGTGTAAATGAACAAACCAGTTAAAAAACAAAATATATGTAATATCAACAATAAACAATAAAAATTATGCTAAAATGTGAATAAACAAACTGGAAACAACAAAAATGTAAAGTTTAACTTAACAATAGACTTACAACAGCTGGATATATGTCATTTCCATGGGAAACACAGATATATGTGCCCTGTTGAAATCTAAGAATTTAAGATTAAAAGTTAAATTTATAAACTGTATCAAACCATATTCAATTTTTTAATGTTAAATGAAGTTGTTCATAATGTCATGCTCTGAAGTTGTTCAATTGCATTGATCACTTACAATAAATGTAAATTCATTACTTACTTCATAGGCTGGTCTTGTGTAATTGATGGCATAACAGGCTGGTCCTGTGTAAATGATGGCATTGCAGGCTGGCCCTGTGTACGTGTAACTAATGGGTCTACAGGCTGGTCCTTTGTAAATGATGGAATAACAGGCTGGTCCTGTGTATGTGTAACTGATGGGTTTACAGGCTGGTCCTTTGTAAATGATGGAATAACAGGCTGGTCCTGTGTACGTGTAACTAATGGGTCTACAGGCTGGTCTTGTGTAACTGATGGCATAACAGGCTGGTCCTGTGTGAATGATGGCATTACAGGTGGGTCCTTTGTAAATGATGGAATAACAGGCTAGTCCTGTGTATGTGTAACTGATGGGTCTACAGGCTGGTCCTTTGTAAATGATGGAATAACAGGCTGGTCCTGTGTACGTGTAACTGATGGGTCTACAGGCTGGTCTTGTGTAACTGATGGCATAACAGGCTGGTCCTGTGTGAATGATGGCATTACAGGTGTGTCCTTTGTAAATGATGGAATAACAGGCTGGTCCTGTGTACGTGTAAGTGATGGGTCTACAGTTGGGTCCTTTGTAAATGATGGCATAACGGGCTGGTCCTGTGTGAATGATGGCATTACAGGTGGGTCCTTTGTAAATGATGGAATAACAGGCTGGTCCTGTGTACGTGTAAGTGATGGGTCTACAGTTGGGTCCTTTGTAAATGATGGCATAACAGGCTGGTCCTGTGTAAATGATGGCATTACAGGTGGGTCCTTTGTAAATGATGGAATAACAGGCTGGTCCTGTGTACGTGTAACTGATGGGTCTACAGTTGGGTCCTTTGTAAATGATGGCATAACAGGCTGGTCCTGTGTAAATGATGGCATTACAGGTGGGTCCTTTGTAAATGATGGAATAACAGGCTGGTCCTGTGTACGTGTAACTGATGGGTCTACAGGTGGGTCGTTTGTAAATGATGGAATAACAGGCTGGTCCTGCGTAAATGATGGCATTACAGGTAGGTCCTTTGTAAATGATGGAATAACAGGCTGGTCCTGTGTGAAGGATGGCATTACAGGTGGGTCCTTTGTAAATGATGGAATAACAGGCTGGTCCTGTGTAAATGATGGCATTACAGGTGGGTCCTTTGTAAATGATGGAATAACAGGCTGGTCCTGTGTACGTGTAACTGATAGGTCTACAGGTGGGTCGTTTGTAAATCATGGCATAACAGGCTTGTCCTGAGTGAATGATGGCATAACAGGCTGGTCCTTTGTAAATGATTGCAAAACAGGCTGGTCATGGGTAAATGATGGCATAACAGGCTGGGCCTGTTTAACTGAATAAATAACAGGCTGTCCTTGTACCCAGTGGCGAAGCTTGCTGTACCAGATCTAGTGATGTATCAGCAATATTATCAGGATGTACTTAGGCATGTAAAGAAGTATAGAGTAAAAACCATACTGATTCTTTAATTTAAATGTTCAGGGTAAAAATGATATGATTATTTTCACTGTCTTAAACAAAGATTTAATTATGACAACATATTGTTTAGTCACATAATGATACATACTGTCTACCACATTACGCATACATAGACTTGTTGATGTTTTCTGAAAATTCATTTTATTGGAAAATCTGTTCCGATAGATTCAGCGATCAGGTTCTCAAATTCAATGCTTTCATTGACACTAAAAAGACAAGAATAAATTGTACATTAATACCTGGAAAACAGGATATTTCCAACACTTCAATATCAAATAATATAATGGTGTGTGTGTGTGTGTGTGTGTGTGTGTGTGTGTGTGTGTGTGTGTGTGTGTGCGAGAGAGAGAGAGAGAGAGTGAGAGTTAAGCAATCAGTAAATTAATTTTGCCTTTCAATATCAATCTCGCATTTGTTAAGGATCTCATCCAAAGTTTGATTGTTCATATCGTCTTCCTGAAGGCCATCTATAGATGGCACATAATTCAGTTTGCGTTGTTGAAATTGTCCAACCATTTCTTTATTTCTGCAGGTACCATATTGATTGCCTTTAAGCATTTCTGTGCATGAAATACAAAAAACAGGACCAATTCCTCGTCCCCAGATTATAACCTGGTCTGGTTGGAATATTTTCAACCTGGTGGATTTTCCTTGTCCCTGGGAGGGTCTTCACCCTTGTGTATGGTCGCATTCTGTTGATGTCCCCATTTCTGACAAATATAAAATCACGTTTCGAAAGACCCTCATCCATTTCAAGATTAGATTTGCACCAGTCATATGCATTGTAAGCATTATTTATAATGACTTCCTTAGCACAGATAGCACGGTCAAGTGCCCTATTTACAATGCCAATTTCACCATCACCATCTCCTTTGCCATGTTCGGATCCAAAATAATTTCTACTTGTTTTCACAGTCCTGAAACTAACATCAACAAGTGGCCCTGCGCTTTTGTATTGAGCTGCACACCCATCAGAAAAAACAATGTGTGCTGTAATAACGAAAGGAATGACCAACTTCAATGTTTCTAAGGCAACCTTGGTATATTGGCCCACTGCATGACAATATAAAAATTTCAGATACCAAAGTATTAATCAATAGAATGTCCAGGACATAGATACAAATCCGGTAAACATGGACAAACACGGACCTCTGGAAACCAAGAGTTGGGATCAGGTGCCATGGAGGAGTAAGCATCCCCTGTCGACCGGTCACACCCGCCGTGAGTCCACAGTCAAGTCCAATGAAACAAGTGAGGAGTGTATCCTCGTCACAATTGGTACAAACGTCTCAACACACCGCCAACGAAAAAGGCAACTCAACATTTCACTAAGTGAAACAGGGTAGTCGCAAACAAGACTATTATACCGACCGTAAAATTTGCGGAACGTTGGCATTAAACGCGGTTTTCGATATCCCTTTGTCAATAATTTGTCAGTGAGTAGTTTACCTCTGTAAATGAAATCTTCATATGTTGTAAATGCCCTGGCATATCGGATCATTTGTGAAATATAAACTCCATATGCGGGTGACTGAGGGATATTACTACTTAAATGTGGAAAATTTACGATGGGAAAGCCGAAATCGTCGCGTTTATCGTATATCGTGGTTATTGTGAATGCCTATGAGTTCCCTTTGGTGTAATATAGTATGATACTATTGGGTGCATAGTGATTTGTTGCGGTGCAAAGAAGGCACCTTTAATTTCTTCCTCATAGACAGTGGATCGGTATTTTGCAAAATCCATTACTTGAAGAAGAAAACCAGTTGGGAGATTCTCTTTAAGGTTAAGGAATTGGCGATATTGCCATTGTGCATTAAAAAGGTGTCGGATAAAGGATACCCCTCGCAATGGTTGAACAATGTCATTAACAAATTAATTTACCAGCTCAGAAATGTTGGCTCTCCTTGTAACAGGACGACATGAACTTTTCCAGTATTTTGATTGTGCACTTTTTTCCAAGCACACCAGGTGACATCTTTAGCCGTGAAACTGTCTGGGGAGAAAAAAACTCGTAGAGTCTTTTCCATATTACCACACTCTTGGCATGTATTTTCAATGCATTGTTTTTCATTATATCTTGCAGTGTCTGCTTTAGGGCAAAGCAAAATTGACAACATAGAATTTTCATCATGCAGCATTTCTTTTTTATATGTATTTTTCATTACACGCCGTAAAGCATGAACTTTATACCTTATATTTATGCAGTAAACACACACACACAGTATTCCCTATATTTTGTTGTAAGTAATCTCACATTTGGCGGTTTTAAACGTGCAAATTTAGAATAACATATCTTCACATGAGAATTTTCTTCACGGAACATAGCATAAGTTTGCTTTATCGATTTTTGCATCAAAAAACTCGGTCCATGTTTAGTAGCATAGCGTTTTTGAGGCAAAACTCTGCTAATATCTTCTCTTTTATAAAATTCATGTACTGATTTCTCCAGCTGAAAACTTAATTTTGATTTGGATTTTTCTGCATGGATTAGACTTCATGTTCAGAAACCTGCCAGCATTCCGTACTAATTTCCGTGCTACATGTATCTGTTTTAAAATCTTTTGTCCAGAATACTTTTGCTTGATATCAAAAACAGCATCCAATGACTGTAACCTTTTTGGGTGTGGTTCAATGCTTAGTTGACATGATAAAAGTTTTCTTTTTCGTGGACTGCGCATACATCCGTGCAAAATTTTTGAAACGACAAGTGCAAGCTTTTCGCGATCTCTAGGAAGGGAGTCCCTTGCCTTACTGACTGCATTATATTCAATTGTTTTACTTGCAAATGCTGTTTTTGCCTTCTTTTTCTGATTTGATTTTACTGTCTCTTTTTGTCTTTTGATTTGTTTGGCTTCTCTGTCTTTCTTTCTGGTGGCTGCTGCCTTTTGATGTCTAAGATTTTTACGCTGCCTTTGCTTTTGCTTTTTACGCCACATTTCTCTCTGAGATGTTACAGCTTGCCTGGTTTTCTTAGGGTTAGGTGCAGAGGATAACGGCTGACCATTTTCAATTTGTCGCAAATGGAACCTTTGTTGACGAATACGGGTCTGTTCCTTGACTTTTTTGTATTTTTCTTTTGCAGTAGATGGGGTCTTTTCTTTTTTAAATTTTCTTTCAATTCATCTCTCCTTTGTTTTGCACGAAGCCTTTGTTTTTCGAGATACTCCTTGTATCTTTCAGGATCATTTTTTTTCATTATGCGTCGCAATTCTGTACTCCTATTAATTATTCTAAGCCCCTCCCCCCACTTTTTTGGTAAAGATAGATATAACTGTTAAAAATTAAGGCTTAGCCCCTAGATGTTTCTGGCGTGTGTGTGTTTTAAGTTGGTTTAGCCCCCCCCCCACATTCAATTTGCTTCCGACAGTGTTGTAAACAGTTAACAGATATACATGTACATGTACTTTGATTCACAACAGTAAAATTATGTAAAATGTGAAATTGTGTAAAACACAGATAAATTAATGTGTGTAAGAAATAATCATTTGTTAAATGTTTATCGATTTATCTTTATATCTAAGCTAAAATTGTGTATTTATTTATTGTACAAATACAGTAGAGTGACAAAAGTGAATATAATTTTTATTTTTCTCTATATATTTCATAAAAAACTCCATTTTTTCAAAAATCTATTACACAGTCATTTCCTGTTCAATTTCAATAAAACTTTCACTCTAATTCTCATGTTTTGAAGTTTGTGTGTTTATTTTTGTGTACATTTCCTGTTTTGTTTTCAAGTACTTGTATCTTTTGCAGGATAACACAATTTTGATGTCTATTTTCAATGTGTCAATAGGGAATTATGTTCTGAATTATCTTCTGTAAAAATTCCTGAATATTGAAAACAGAAAGTTTTGACATTATGAGCTAATAGTAATACATAATAAAATTGTAAAATATTTCTAGTTTTATATACATGGTACAAGTTTTACCAAAATTGATTTAAACATGTTAAAAAATTAACATGAACGTTTTGAAAATTTGTAGATTTATATGAAATATACAGAGAAAACTAAAATTTCTTTTGTGATTTGTCACTATACTACATGTAGCTGTATTTCAAACTTAACTTTATGGAAAAGATTTAAAAAAAAAAAAAAAGAACTGTTAGGATTTGTTAATTGATGGAAATCAGAATTTACTACATCAATAATTATCAAACATATATTGTGTATTTAGTTCCTACATGCGTGTTTAAAATTGAAATTGAAATGTTTGATGTGCTCATGTACTATAAAAAAGAAGCACTAGAAATGAAATATGAGACAAACACAGAAATTTCAAAACTTTAATTCATAGAAAAATACAATTGTTATTTTAATAAGATAAAGAGAAAAATAAAATATGCGTGAATTGTTGTAGCCTATATGTGACAGTTTTTAACCATTTTAAAATAAGTCAAATCAATGTAAAATTTTATTATTTTTTAAAATATTCAATTATCACAAAAGTAGTCTCGTCCAAATAGAAATGACAAAAACACGTATATGCACAGGTGTGTGTTAATGATTCAGAAAATGGTCGATTGTTTACAAATATCTGTCCAGTATAACGTTTGTTATTTAGATGTTGTTTGTTAGTCTGTCCAAAGTATAACGTTCGCTATGTCGTATATGTCCAGGTAACGTTCAATTAAGAAAGAAAATGTGTCCCCGCTGTAACGATCGCTAAACAAATTTCTGTCCCGATGTTACGTTCGCCGACGAAATTCATCGATATAACATGTGTATTGAACTGTAAACATAAACATGAAAAGATAAACGAAAAACAGTGTCACCCTTCTTTCTTTGATGTCGTAATTATGCTATAAATATTGAGTATGTACGGTACTTGCAGCGATCGTTATTTCAGTGGACAGAATTTTTTTCAACAAATTGATGAAAACACGTTGTACACCGCCTCATCAACAACACGGTATCCCCAAACAATCATCTCTGCGCATGTGCTTTACTTTTATTTAGGTCATATCCGGGTTACCTAAACATGGAAAATCTTGATGCAAACTCGGCGACCGTTACGGCTTCATCACAGACAGAAATAACGATCGCGGATTGTCATGCTTCATTACTTGTAGATTAATGCTTGCTAATTCCATGGTCCATCATATACATACACAACAATACGATATTTAATTATTTAAGGTATTTTTATGCTAACAGACTTCTACTTCACCGATAGGCAGAGTCACTGCGCATGTTACATACACTGACCTGACAGAAATTTCATGTAACGTTCGCATCTTGGATTATGCATTGTTTTTATAATCGTGGGATATATTTCTGTCCATATTTTAACATTTTGTAGAAGAAAACCATAAAAAACAAGAAAACGATTATTCCGATCATACTTTAGTTGCTTGTGTAGCTTCTTTATTTAGTTGCTTTGACAAATAGATAATTTAGTCTAGAATTTGATTCTATTTAATTCCTCAATTTAAGTTCAGTTTACATAAACAAAGATTGGCATCCCTTGTTTTCCTGCATTCATGTGTTATGTTGTAAGGACCCTTTCCTTAGTTGCTGGCTCAATTATATTGTATGTGAAACGTATATTACAATTTTAGAGCAAAATCACAGGAACATCTTAATTGTGGCGTCATAATGGCATTTTCTTTAGTTTATATATTCAGACAAATCAGCATTATTATAAGGATTCGACCAATTTCAGCTAATCTTTTTGATTTCCTTTTATTATCTTTGCTTCACATTTTCTTTACGGCATGTATTTCTTTCTCATTCTCACAATTCTGACTTCAGAATGTTTATGGTATGCTTTTCCAATTAAATGGTACGACTATAATATTTTCTTATTCAGTTCTGATTGTAGTTAGATGATTTTGCATGTAGTTATATATCTTTTTACCATTCTTTATATATACATGGCGTACATGTGCATGGTGCCTAAATAAATAAATATGCTTAGAATAGCAAAGTTATTAATATATCTATTGATAAACATGATCTTCCTTTAGCACCTTTTGATTTGGTGCATAATAAAAGCCAACTCACGTGCATGATTATGATGTTCCAAAAAAAACTGTCAGTAGAGTCTTTTATTGCAGACGATACAATACGTACATTTCCTTCAACAGATTCCTTTCTGCATTGGGTCTACAAAATTCCTGTCTCAATTAAATATCAGAATCCCCTGAAATAGTCAAAATGATGATACAGTGGACTCAACTTTAATGAACTGGGGCTAGGACCAATAGGGGCTCCAAAAAGCTTCCATACCGTGGTTGTACTGAAACACAAGGTACACCATAAAATGTCTAAATTATTTAATAGTAACCGACGAGTGCATATATTTGTGTGTGTTCTGAATTGCGTGTCTGTTTGTGTGCATTAACGGCGGTAATAATACTACTGAAAATATATTTTTTAAGCTAGCTATTTGTATATTTGTTTGAAATAGCAAGGTCATCGGATAAATAAGAGCAACGTTCAAAGTATTTGATTACAATTAGATTAGAAAAATGCGTTTTTATGCGTCTTAAAACTTTGGTTCCCAATATATATCACGTTCCCAACTTTCTGGCTATGCTATATTTGTCACTATGGCAAAAAATGTGTACAAAGGAAAAACTGAACACAATACGCCCGTCATTACACATACATAACATTACCCCAACAAGACAATTCAGTTTTAATCTAGTATGACCTACCTATGAGATGTATGACCTTGCATTAGGATCATGACATAACAACTCCCCATGAGAAACACATGTGCCAAGTAGGAAAATGCACAAAACTAAGAGAAATATAGGGCGGACAAAATCTTATTCAAGTCAACAGTGATATTGATATCAGCGATATGACACACCGCCGAATATTTTTGCCAATATAAGAATTGTCGATGGTTCATATACAAATTATAAGCCACAAAATGTGTTTCATACTGACTTCGCTATACCATACGATGGACGTATAAAAGTCAATTTGGTCATTTTGGTAGTGAGCTTAAGTGATCACTCCACGTCTATTGTCAGTCCATTCGTCTATAAACCTTTCACATTTACAATTTCTCCGAAACCGTGGATGTAATTTTGACGAAATGTTACAGGAAAAGTATACTCAAGTTTCTCTTCCATCTCATTCTCTTTTTTTCATCAGATCCGCCCAGGATGGATCCAGGGTTTGGCAAAATAGGTCCCAAAGGATACTCCTTTTCAAAATCCCCTGCAGAACCACTGCATGCATCTGAATGCTTTACATGGATATATGATTCAAGTTTGTATTGGTCGTGAACATTGGAAAATTAATAAGCTGATGAGTTTCACGTTATTTCAGACTTTGTCATTTTCATTAATTTATATCCTGGACATCCTAAAGATTTATACTTTGGTATCTGAGATGTTTTATATTTGTATGCTTTCTTTGATTTCCTCCCACTTGATTCACTGTAATATAATCATTTTATGTGTTTTACCTGCAATAAGGTACAAAAACGCTCTTATTAAAGGAATTGCTAATATCTGATTTAGATTTTTATGATTATTTCAAAGTTTGCAAAAAGAAAGGGATGTTATTTATTTACATTGTCAGTTGTTTTTCGAAAGTACTCGAGGTCCTCTACGAAGTAGTGTTTTGTGAGCAGATCAGCCTACATATTTTCTTGGTCTTCTTTTCACATTTGAAGACGGTGTTCAGGCGAGGGATTTAAGCTCCCTTTGTCCCCATGTTTTAGAATAAAGGAACGTTCTCGCTATTGTTGTAATTCAAAATCAATGGCAAATCATATCAGTACTTTTTTTTTATTAATGAATTTACATTGCAAGTTTGTGATCCTTATAAAAACTTACCATGGCCCTGTCGTATGCAAAACGTGATACTATGAACTTAACACACGTTGTTTTTCCTTCCATTGATTTTTTCTGTAAAGTATTCCGGACAGGCTAATGATGGCGGTGACGGTGTTGTTAGTTCTGTCACATCTAATAATAATTAGGGATGTAGATGTAAAAATTTACTTTGGAATCACAACCACAAAAATAAGTGAAAAGATTCTATATTTGTATTAAATTTAGTATGTATTGGCACATCGTAGTAAAACCACAGTCCGGAATCGCTATGTCCATTCCTACCCGTGGTCTAATGCGACCAAAATCTCTTGTAGCAAATAAATATCTGTAAGTTGAACGTGTTGTCCAATTTATCCAATCACAGTAATTGTGATCGGCAACGGAAGTTATACCATAGTCTGTTGATCCAATACAATTCTGAAAATGTTTAAAAGCCTCGATCTGATTGGTTGACGAAGTACCGTTTACTCGCACTGGCTGAGGCTTCGTAAATTTTAAAATTCTGTACGACAGTTTTCGGTCGCACGAGAACAAGGGTAGGAAAGAGCATAACGATTCCGGACCGTGGTTTTATGTCGATGATATAGGGATGTCTTATCAACTAAATGCAATTTAAGTATCTGACAATGTTTAATTACATTAGAAGTGCAATTAGGAATGTTCATAGAGAGTTATCTCCCCTGAATATAGGTGTCGTTGTCACCGATCCAGTTATATTTCTTATTTCCGTGTTGTCAAATTAATAAATTAATACGTGTAATTGTTTTTCACAAAGCTCCGTTTACGTGGGGCAAATGATGTCAGAGCTTTAACAGTTACATTTCACGGTTATAAAATGCAACAGAAAGGTCTTCCGAGTAAATTTACCTCTCCACGTGCATCCGCTTTATCACAGATAAACATGATAGAAGTACCGAAGATAACTAGAATTCACCGAAAATATAATTATTAATCACACAAATGACTGAACTGTATGCATTTTAAACAAGTTATTTTAAGATGTTGTAAATACATTTCCAATACACGACGTCACAAGCCAAACAAGTGAGCTCTGGTTTGACACTATAAACAGACGCGGATTCAGTTTATGTTGTCATGCATATCACACAAACGTCTTGTTGTATTTCTGAAAAAAAGTAAAATTTTGGAAGATTTATATTTTACATAATTCAAGTCGAATACACATCTATCATCGGTCAACCATGGTGTAAAACCAGTAATCTCTTGCGTTACGTGTGTACTGAAAATAATATCGCAGTAACTTCTTAAAAATGCATCCAATTTCTGCAAAACTTTACAATCAGGAGCCAAATAGCAATGTCTTCTGTATTTTTAAAAGTTATTTGTCCGATTTATAATGAGGTTTTCGGCATTTCCATGGACCGGAAATAAAGGCATCAAGTAATATCGGCAGCGTGTAATTTCGGCAAATTATTGTACAATCAACTTCGGCACTTAAACGGGTAATATTGGTTAAGATAATTCAGTTAATAACTTATGATGCATAAAGTTTTGGATAGTGTACTTTTTGGAAAATTTTATACTTAAAACCGAGTGGTTCATGCCAAATACTTGACTTGAAACTACTCCCTTTATGTGAATATCTTGAAATATTTAGGGCGAATTTATTCTGCAGAAACTTGTTTTAGTTTTGAACCAGTTTTGTAAACTTTCCATTGGTTACATAAACCGGTTTTAACTGGTTCTGAACTAAAACTGGTTTTCATTTGTTTTATCCTAAACCCAAACCATTCAAACTGCCTCCTGGGGTGGTTTAGTAGATTTATGCAAGTTTGTTGCTACAGTAACATGGCGGCGAAAACATGGACCATGGCCCAAGTCTCCAAATTTACTCAATACTCAAGCTCAACTTGTATTTTTATTATCATGACCACAGAATCGCTCATAAAACTTCGAATTTGAGTGAATAGTGAACATGTTATAATTTTACATCAGTCACATATAAATTTTTGTATCACACATATGATTTTCCTGTAAAAAATGAATAAATTCATTGAGTATGATACTCAAAATTTGAGTACGTACTCAAACAATTTGTTTATATATCTGACGTTTTCTTCAAATGAGCAATAACTTCCACAATTATTTACAATTGTATGCCATCAATATACAAACATGTCCAATTACAGAATAAATTATGCTTGTTTTTTCCTTAAAATCAAGAAAAGTTACTTGAGCTTGAGTACTGAGTAAATATGGGGACTTCGGGCCCAGTACTAGTATTGGATACCTTTTATGTGTCTTCTGGACATTTTATGTATTGGGGCAGAAAACTGTACTCATAATGAACTGTACCATACAACACTAGGACTCTCTTACAAGTCTTCTTGTAAAGACCAGTAACCTATTATATGAGTGCTGTTGAAAGGATAATTAACCGATTTAATCCAGTACTTGGAATCAATCCCAAGATTGCCTGCTCGAGTTACACTCCTCCGATTCACCATCCTCATATAAGTGGTTTATGAACAACTTCCTGCACCTTCAACTACAGTAGCTGAACATAAATGAATTCCTTATAGAATTGAATTTCACTATATAATCTTAGTTATTCAGCATTTGTTTGATATTGACTTCTGAATTTGGTTGACATCCAAACTTATTGAAAAATGGCACTGAAACCCTGGAAATCTGGGCCTAATTTTGAAAATATTTTCATTAGTTTCTTAGGTATTGATGACTTTACTTTGGTGTTTTTGAACTATGTCAGAGATTCATTCACTACCTTTGTCATAAAAATGGAAATGACGTTTCTAGAATTTTACTCTAATGTAGAATAATGTATTTCTCCTGAAATAATGAATAAATTGCATTGGAATGTCTACCATACCATACCAGTACCTAAAACTGAAATTATTCCAGTTGGATATATTCTTAGTAAATTCATGTGTTTTCAATAACCCCTCTAGAATTCATCGTTCATCCAATAACCCCTCTAGAATTTATCGTTCATCAAAAATTGGATGTACGATGAATTCAAAAGGGGTTATTGAAAACACATGAATTTACTAAGAATATATCCAACTCAAATAATTGCAGCGCCTTCTATCCACTATCGTTTCTCGAGGGCTTGAAGGCAACATGTTCACTGGACTCGTCAGCTCTGTACAAATTGCACAGAATAATCAGAGACGATAGTGCACTCAATACTTTCGGAAAAGAACCACAATTTTAAAAATAACATTTCTCAGTGTCTTTGGCTTTTAGAAGATAAATATGATTTTAAAATTCAATTAGAAACGTGAATTTTGTTCTACTGCACATGTTAACAAACAATTTATAACTCTTACTTTTCATGCCACATGTTAAAATATGCTCCAATATCGGTAATTTCTGTTTGACACACTTTTACAGTAAATGCATTCAGGCGTTAATGGAGCAATGCTCTAATAGGAGTAATTTCTGTTTGACACACTATTACAGTAAATGCATTCAGGCATTAATGGAGCAATCGGAGATTGGCGGAATATAACGAATGGTATTATTCGGGTTGGAATATATCATGAAAAGAGACTTGGCGAATTCATTTATGTCCTACTACAGTAGTCAACATTTGATGGCCATTTGCAGTTGAAATAATAAAACAATGGTTTCAATAAAAAATTTATTATTACAAATGCTCACCAACAGAAGTTAAAATTCTAATTTATTCTATGGATCAGTCACACGTTACATTCACGACAGAAAAAATTATTTCTAAATGTTGTAATATAAAATAATTAAGAAAAGGCTATTATGCAAGATTACAGGAATTAATTGATTTCAAAATAACAGCAAAAAGAATTACAGACAGAATACAAAATGGAATTGTTTTAAAAATATGGTTATTTTAAGATCACCTGGAATTATATATCCAAATAAAAGTTAATTTTAAAATATAAAAAAAAATTCAAGAATAACAAAAACAAGCACACACGAAAAAAAAATTGGGAAATAATGAAAGATGAAAATACTGCTGTAATACTTAAAATATTAAAACATTAATTTTACCGAGAAAAACACTCCTCTGGAATATTTAAAAAGATAAATAGCCATATTTCTAACTGTGCTATATATATATATATATATAATTATGTGGTTCCGAGTACAAAAGTGGATTAATGATGTAGAATTTTCAGAACAGAAATTGCCTTCTTTACCCACACTCATGCAAAAATTCTCTACTAAAATCAAAATTCATGATTAACATTCTATTTTTAAAAATAACATATTGCCCATTCTCTCTATCTCTCTCATCATCACATCAATACAAATCTACGAATCAGAAGATATATAAAACCAAAAACGACCCAGCTAAAAGTAGAAAGGCCTACAGACCTGCAATAGAAATTTTACTGGGCCATATCAAAAAGATATGCTCAAGCTACACCTCCAAAACAATGTGAAAAAAGTTTGGTATAAAAATTAGATATTCTAACCAAAATAATCACAAAAACTATGTCATCTTTTTTTTTTATCAACATCACCACATCAAAAGCGGCTGACTATAACACACTATCAGAAAATAACTTTGACATCGATAGACTTTTCAGATACAAATTACCATTGTAATTAAAATTTACAGAAGGCGTCACTTTAAGAATTGCAATTGAATCACACCTACTTTTCTACAACAGTGAATACACATTTTTTCATAGATATTTGTGATAACACGACTTATTTTGTAGATTGCAGTTTCTGTTATCAGGAATGACTTGAGATCTACCCACTCTCACAAGTAGTAAAACTGATCATATTGGGTGATTAGGACAAATCACTTCAATCTTTTTCTCTTCTTAATTAATTTGTCAATTATTTTTATCCTTATGAATTAAACATTGAAATTATCATGTAAAAATCACTTCAATCACAATCTTTTACTATTTTTAATTCCTTTTTCTATTATCTTAAATATTATGAAAAAATATTGCAATCATCATGAAAGATCACTTAAATCATGGACTTTTCTATCATTTCTCCTTTTTTATTCATTTTTTTCAAACTTTATGAAAACCTGAATGCAATTATCATGACAAAATGATCTAACACTATTCTATAAGGATTCATGATACTGCACAATTAATATCGAATATGAAAACATTTAAAATGAATCTACAAAATGTATATCTTCTATTATACAAATATAAAATTTGACATAAGTAAATACAGGACTTCTATAGACTTCGGATGGTAGACTTGGTATCATCTCGAAATTCAGGAGGGTGATATTGGTCTGGGTAGTCCATAAAAATCCTTATTCACCCAAAATGAAGGCTGGTAAGTCACAAATCACAAAATGGCTAAAAACAATGATTAAGAGTAAAATTCTAAATCCTATCAGATTCTTCTCCTTTGGAGTATCATATAAGAAATGAAAACTTCCATGGAACATGGGAAGGCATTCTTCATTCTATTTTTATCAAAAGTCAAACTCAAACGATATTAACTCCTCAGTGGATATAGCTTATCATTGCTGTAGAGCATCCGTAAGCTTGCCAGTACCATTCAAACAATACATGAGATTGCATCCTAAAAATTTATGATAAGATTCATAAAAATAACACTCAGATATGAAACTAAGAATCTGTTTTAATTCACTTTCATGATGTGAATAAGTTCAATCTGGTCTTATAAACATCCAAGGACTGAAAACAATTTTTATTTCTATTTTTTGGGGAAAATTATAACACATTTCCCTGAGAGTTTGACAACACTTCAATCACCTAATTCATTGTTTATCAGTTTATATATTTGTAAGTTGCTAATGGCAGTAAACCTGGTGTCTGTGAACCAGACCATTGTAAGTTACTGACTTTTGAGACAAATATTTTTTTTTCTACAAAAATCCTAAAACACAAACAAAATAATTAAGTGGGAATTTTCTCAATCACCACAGAGTGGTGTCTCTTCAGTATCAACAACACAGTTATGTCCCTTTAAATCATGACACTAAACATACTATTTGGTTTCATCTTTTATATTAGACATGGCCACGGCACCACCTGCAACAAGTGGCTCAGCTTCTGGGGAACCCTTCTTTCTGTATTCTTCTCTGACTGTTTGTTCACTTGCCATACCTGGTTCATTCACAGACAGTTTGCCCTTGAAACCTGAAAAAAAGATATATTGACACTTAAAATCTTGTTGTTTGACTTGACATTTCTCAATCCAATACTGTGGAACCTGTCTTCTGAAAGCATATTTTGAAAACCACTTAGTTAAAAATAATCCTTTAAAATAAAATCTCTCTGTAGAGACCTGTCTTTTAAGACAACATCTAAGCAGCAGAAGGGGTGGTCTGTCAAAACAGGTTTCACTGTACTGTTAATAAGCAACTTCATAATTTGCATTGTAAAGCTGCAAGATTTACATTTAACTGAATCAATTACAGGGCTCACCCTGAACTCATAAAACTGTGAGCCAGAAAATTATTTAACAAAAGATACTTGATAGCAAAATCAGTTTCTTTCTTTCACAAAAAATTTATTTATAGAACAATTTTCTATCACTGCATTTTTAAAAAATTGCATCACGAATTAAAATAATATGACTTATCATTGGCAGAAATTCTACATGCAGATTTAACACAAAATTTATTCATCCGATGGTTTAAGAATAAACATGGCAAATTGAACCTTTTGTAGCCATAAATTTGACTCCACCATCACTCTTGACAATCATAAAAAAAACTTTGGGCAAATTTTACAATGATTATCTAGTATCATAGGTCCTGCACAATTTGCTGTGTACCATCTTGTATTAAAGACTGAATTGAATGTCAGTGCTTGTATTTTATTTCATATTCATAGTTACACTGAATAGGCAATATAGATTTGTACCAAGTTTTGCGACTTTCGACAAATCAGTATTTGAACATGCATGAGGCCTAAAATAAAATAAGTTTGTTTGCTGTTTACCGACCGACCCATGAAAATCACTGCGACTCAGAAAATTTTATTGCCATTTTCAAGAAAATATTTTTTTTATTAACCACCTTTCTGGAACGTTCTATTACCATAACAACTTTATATAGTATTAGTATTACTTCATCTCGATCTCTGAGAATACTTGTATATATTTTGACCGTGGCGCTATTATTTATTCAATGAAACATCGTATATAAACAGTATTTTATCCGAGTAATGTAAAATAATGGCCAGAACGTATGTAACATGACACTAGGGGCCTATCAAGGAAATGCAAATTCATATTACGGCCTCTTGTTACTCTTCAATATATTACCAATTCATCTACAATATGAGTTCGCCGAACTTTCTGTCCCGATTTTAAGTGATTTTTTTTAAGGGGGGTAAATCAGGATTTTACCCTAATCCCTTTGGAGATTTTGTCTGGCACAACACAACAGAATCTCCAAATTTTGTCATTAACTGGATTTATTCGGGTAAATAGTTTTGCCTTTGATTACTCACTGAATGCAAAAAATCGCTTAAAACTGGGACTTATAAATTTTTCAGGTCTAAGCTACTGCTATATCCCAGAACTTTGACACATGTGTATTTTCTCTACGAATACTGTACTTTTAAAAAAATAGGAAACCGAAAATCCTGTATGATACATGTTTTACTAAGATAAACAATTTATGAAACACCTGTGTAAATTTATCTTGAGATATGTTTCTTCCGTCTTTCATGACAGCTGAAGGGAATAAAGTTATAGCTAAAAACATGAAATAATCGAAGAGTAGACAGTTACGTAAGAGTTACCGGAATCAGACAAGACCTGTTATTTTTTTATTTAAAAAATATTTGTCAAAATCGGGGGCGGGCGTAATAGGATTTTACAGTATTTTATCCGAAAACAATATCAATGTAACATCTAGCCTATCAAAAATGAAATCAGTAAACTCTTCAATATATTAATTCATACACCGAACTTTTTTCTTTAACATACCCTAATCCCTTTGGAGATTATTTCTCTAATTTACATTATCGCTTAAAATATATTAAAAAGTCCCAGAAAAGTTATCACTATTTTAAAACAACGACTCTACATGTCACTGCACTATGCACCTTTATTATATATGTTTTCTTCCACTGACCTCGCTGTAGACACCAGTTATTGCCGATACTTAGGAGGTCAATTTTAACGCTTCAAATCTAGTAAAATGTAAAATTGGCATATCCTTGTCTGTCTTAACTTGCAACCCAGAAAAGTAAAACAAATGCAATGACTTAGGTACGAGTTGTGATGGATAAGAGATGACAAGAACCCATATGTTGAACTTATTCATCTGAGGCTGCCTTGAATATTACGCAACTCCATTTGTATTTACTGTCGTTACCAGTAAAAATCATTTTTTAATCTTCAATCTCAGATTACTAGAAAACAGAGAATCACTCAGAAGCGTAACTTCTGGGAAGATAATAATTTTTATATGAATATTTTGCAAAGCATATTGCCTTTTAAAACAAAATTAACAACCTTACTGAGCGTAAGGTCATGGGCCTTTAACCAAAAAGAAAATTCACACCCTATACACAAAAAATCTGCAAAAGAACAAATTAAATAGGACTGTGCCAATTAGTCCTGTAGTCTTACCTCCAGCCGATTTGGAGTAAGTTTGTGAGGAGTATGGCTGATTCTTGTAGTAGCAGTAGGTAATCAACAGGATAACAAGGAAAACACATGCAAGGCAAACACCAACAATGATTCCATAGACATAGTTCAATGTCTCGGCTTTCTTCAGTTCTTCCATAGTTTCAAAGTCTCTGGAATCTGAATGTTAAACAAATTTACATTGAATTCATTGAAATACATGGTAATCAAAGGAAGGCATGAGGGCTAAGACAAAGCAATTAAATGATATACCTCCGAGATACATGTTGATTATAAGCTTTAGAATATTTCAAGTTTAGTAGAACCTTCTTGCTTATAAAAAGGTTTTTGTTTTCTTGTTGAAATTCTAAAGCAAATGATATTGTTCCCTACATATTATTCCACAGGTTAGGATTTGTATGTGTACATGTACCTTTTTATGACTAAAGATCGATCTCAGTCATTATGGTCAATGTTTATGTATCAGTTTGTAGTGGATAGTTGATATCTATCAGTATAATCAACGCATCAGTTTGAACTCGTTGACATCCTTGTTAAATTGCTGACAGTGCAGAGCAGATAACAACAATCTTTTGAACTTCACTAAACCTTGCTGGACCTGCAACCTGATAAAATGGAATCTATCTTGAGAGACCACCCAGGGATTTTCCACTCTTATGGAAATGGGGCCTGGGCCTTTTGAATTTAGAAATTTCAGCAACATGTTACTGAAATTGTAAAATCGTAAAGTACACAAAACTGTTTGAAAATACAAGAATCTCTCCTAATTCATGGTCATTCGACTTCAATTCAAAAATTTGAACAGCAAATTGAGAAAAATACATTTTTTGCATTGGGAATGGGGCTAAAAAAGCCCTAAAATAGGGTGAAACTCCCTTCTTTCTGATACTGAATGTGATGTCCCAAGACAGTGGTATTTTAAAAGAGGTTTTATCTAAAGGCTTACAAAGCATTTGAACACTATCAGAATGTGATCTCACAAGACAGATGGACTTTGATAAAAGTAGTCTATCAAAACAGGTTCCACATTTTGGGTAGATTGCTGGTTTAGTTGTGCCTCTTTTGAAGGCTGTTTTTCATATGCTGGGTACACATGCATTGAAATTTGGTTTTATTCTCCACCTTTAAAAGTTGGTAACTACCATATCACTGAATCAAAGTACTGAAAGTACTAAAATGGGGATGTTACTTTTGACTACAACTTTATTTTCCCCATATGGATAAAGATTTACTACTGTAATATTGAAATGAGACAGAGAAAGAAGACTTGTCTTGCTCCAACACTTAAATTCTCTTACCATCAATTGCTTCTTGAACCAACTCTGCGCTTGCCCCTGGACAGAGTGGTTTCACGATCATGTGGAAAGAGTACATGTTGGTAGTATTGAATCCTGGCTTGTCAGTGACAGTCATCGTCATAAAGTAGCCCTCAAAACAAGGATTGGTCAGAGACTTCTTGCCCAATGACAAAGTCTGAAAAAGCCATAAAAATTTCATAAGAAAATAAATCATTGTAAAGGCATATTTAAATAATTACTGTAAAACAGTTATGTATATAACCAGAGCTTAAGAAATGAACTTAACACAAAAGGGGAATAACTTTGAAAATAAAGGTCATTATAGCACAATTTTTGTAGAAGACACTCCATCTACATATACTTAAGATGTTTTATTTCTGCACCAATTACAACAAAAAGGTATGGCCATGCAGGACTCTACAGTAATGATTTTTTCACTTGTCCCATTAGACAAGTAGTATCCAAGTCTGACCCACAAATGCACCGGTCTAAAAAATAACTTGTCTGACCCACAAATCCACCGGTCTAAAATATAACTTGTCTGACCCACAAATGCACCGGTCTAAAAAATAACTTGTCTGACCCACAAATCCACCGGTCCAAAAAAAAACAACTTTTTCTGACCCACAAATCCACCGGTCTAAAAAAATTTGTCTGACCCACAAATCCATCAGTCTAAAAAAAAAACTTGCCTGAACGACAAATCCACCGGTCTAAAAAAAATTGTCTGACCCACAAATCCATCGGTCTAAAAAAGGAAGGGAGATAACACGAAGATATATATTGCGAGAACTAATCAACAACATGGCGCAATACATAATGTTTTGACAGTCACAACACACCTAGAGGTGTTAATTAACACCACGGGTGGTAATTAGACACCCAGACGTGCTTTTTGACAGGGTGTTTTTACAACTAGGAACTAACAATCATCGCTGACTGATTGATGTTTTGTTTTCGATCATCAATTGTAAACCTAAGTTTCCAGTGACGATTACTTAATCATTGAAAGAATAAGACTAAAAAATAATAACAAAAAAGGGCACACTTTGTTACGAGGTGTCTTTACAAACAGGAGCATTTAAATATCATGGCTGAAGGATTGATGTTTTGTTTTCTCGTATTTAGGAATGCAATGGGGTAATTATCTTACATCTTATCTTATGGAACATCACTTGATAAGCAAGTCAACATCTCAATCCAGAGTAAAATCACGGGCGCTCGTTGCACTGGATTATGTCTAATAAAATGAAAATTAAATAAAATTGATCTATTTACAATTTTCTGCCTATTCTTACACATCTGTGTGACTTAACAACACAGATCACCAACTTTGATCAGTTTTTTATGAGTTTTGTCTCAGTTTTAATAGTGTGCCGTATCATGGCGTATCAGTGATGTAAATAATACAATTTTGTCATAAATTAATTAAAATTAATCAAAATATTGAATTATTTCTTTCGTATGCCTATTTTGGGTCCTATCATAGGACCCATCCCAATTTAAAAATGGCTTGTATTTCCCCAAAAATTCCCAATTTGGAATTAAAAAAAAAATGTATATTTTCCAAAATATTGGAGGTAGGAAAATTCCTTTAATATTACAATGTGCATTTACTAAATGGAATATCTAACCAGGGAAGAAATATGTAGTTGGAAATAATGAAAGTCATCTCCGATCCTTTGGATTTCATAATATCTTGTGTACATGTGACCCTTTATATAAAGACCACCTGTCTATAAAAAGCATTTTTGTAATTCATCCTAAGTGGTCATTATATACAAGTTTGACTGTAATTAAATTCAATGAATTTCATTAAGACATTATTGTCTGTGTTTCAAATATTATGTAATTGAAATAAAACATCGTTTTTGTATTGAAATAATCATAAGAACAAGCTCAACAACTTTTTAGTTACATGTTGGCGGCCAGTTTTTAATGGTGGAGGAGAGAACCTGGTTACAATGTACCCAGTAAGAAACCACCAACCTTACGCATGTTCTCTGGCAAACTTTCTCAAAAAAAAAATCAGCTCATGTTCCCACTGGACTTGAACCTGCACTGACCAGAAGTGAGAGACTTCATGGTTCAAAGCACAATGGTCTAACCACTCCACCATGGAGGCCCAGTTTAAAGGATCTTTTTTGTTTATTTAAAGTATCTGATGGCTTTGCAACATAAAAAAAAAAAATAATTCGGGTCTACAGTCGCGATGAAGCAAAACTATCTATCACCAATTTCACTTATAGACATCAACGCTTTCGACACAAAAAGTTTAGCTTTATACATTCCAATCTAATCCTGATTAACTTCAAAAGTTGTGATAATTGTTGTGTAAATACCCAACAATGGACAGGGTGATTTTCCCTAACTTCCGCGGAAATGAGAACAAGAAATTGTAACATTCGATGTTCGAGTTACATCCCTTTGCGATATCAATACACACAGTATGCAAGTGACCGTCCCTTGAAACTGAGCAGTCGCTGGTTTTGTAAGGCATGTGATCACCATATAGGGTGTATAAAAAAAGGAAATATGCAAAGGGAATCTCATTAAGGCTGGTTATGTATAGTGATTAGTTGACAAACACGTTAATTTGATAGTTTTCAAAATGGACAGGAACTTATCGTAGAGATAGATACTTTGCTGTCAGAGGCGGATCCTATTATATTCCAATATTGATCACCCTCAGTCGAACATATGGAAAAGAATAGAGCAGTTACACCAATGATAAATCGCTGGTTACATACGTCCCAGCTACATACCGAGTCTTTACAATGCATATGCACGTACATGTAGGTAAATATGCGAGTCCAGAAGAACTATTCAAGTCTATTGTAAGAATGATGATGAGTGACGAACTGGGGCAGTGATTTTGATACTTTTTTTTTCTAGATTCTGATATATAAATCTGTAACTGTGACACTTGCATTAAGCTATTGTATGGTGTGTTAGCGTCTCCCTTGTCTAGGTCTACATGCATTTTTGTCACTGAATGTAAAATGATTTTGGCAGGCTTTTTCTGTTACTGTTTAAGTGCCATGCTTTTTTGCAAAGCTGTATAAAATGTAACTACTATGTGTCTAAAAATCAATGCAAATTCGAAAAGTTTCATTTTTAAAAAAAATAGCTATCCATTTTTATGTATTTCATTAAAACTTTTATTTACAGTAACTAATTTTACTTTTATCATTCACCTACATTTAATTCAGATTTTAAAACTTTTATACACTATATAGTTTTGCATGTATCATCACTTTAACACATCCTAAAATTCAGTTCGGTATGGGTTCTTTCATTTATAACCCAACTTCCACTTCTCCATAAACTGTAAGCAACAGCAGAAAACACACAATGTGTTCTGTGACATTTCCGAGCATGAGGTAAAGATTTACATGTTGAATTGTCAATAAAATAATTATTTAAGTTTCTAATTGGGTTGTAGAAATGCATTTTGAGCTACAAATAGAAGGAAATGAATCATTTTCGAAACTTAAGCCTTTTGAAATGACTTGACATTTTTACTTGCCGAATAAAATGGTTTCGTCGGAGAACCAGAAGTATTTTTTTTTACTAGGCCTTACATATGTGTGTCTTTAGCCATCATAGCTCACTGTCAAAAATGTCAAGGTGTGAACATGTGTTTGTGTTGGTGACAAAAACCAGCTGTCAATCAAGGGGTACGTCGTAAAAAGTTAGGATGGATTGTACATTGTGAAATTTTCCTATAAACTATAACAAAAATTGGTGTATATTTTCAGAAATTGAACTAAACAATATGAAAACCTAATTCAAAATATCAAATTAAAGCTATTTTAGTTTTATAAGAATCCGGATATCAGTAAGTACTGATGTTATGACAATGAAAATGATTGCACTTATCTTTCGATGTATAAATGTTTGCTAAATCTAATAGATCTATGGATAAAATAGTAATTGATGTAAAATCATGTGATGAAATATTGTAAATAAACAAAGAAATGAATTTTTAACACATGGAAATGGAACAATGTACACTAGTTCACAATTTAATAAATTCTACCTCATGTTGGAATTTTTAAAGACTTTTCAAATTCGGATTTTTCAAATTCCGTTTCAGATTGCGGATTCCACGATTTTGTCTGCGATTCTGTGATCGTGGAAAATCACTGGCCCTTATAATATATAGTAAAATAGGCCAATTACTCTGATTATTTTGGTAGGTATCCATCGTTTTAGGACCAGTTATTAAACATAAACGATGTATTTTTGTGATCTCCCATTCATGTTTTCATCTCTGCTGACATCAACCTGCTAAATATCAGCAATCTAATACTTAAACCTGGATTTTTGTCAATAATCTGCCATTCAACCTATAGGCCATGAAATAAGGTACTTGAATTGCCTATACTATTGTTTAAAATTACCACCAGTACAATTACCATCAGAATTTGCTCAGACGAGTTGATTTCTCGGTTTAAAATATTGAGTTTACTGAGCTGTTAAAATGACATTACAGTGAATGTTGAAATTTTGACTTACACCAAGATAGTGTTTTGATCTTGAACTAAAAACTTGAAGACACTCTGAGCGATGCTCTATAGAAATATAAAGGCAAGCTACATATTGCATAAATGTATGTACGGCCATTATTAATAGACTCTATATATATCGATAAACAAATTGATTCAATACGAAGGTAATTACATATTTTAGTATCCATACTTATCATAATGCATTTCACAGGATATTTTTTTCACAATTTATAAAATTTTCCATTCGTTTTGCTTCATGTTCCTAAACTATGTTATGTTTTATTCTATTTGTTGAATTTGTTCAAATACACAATGTTTTCCTTGAAATGGTTGCTTTTTTTCATCTTCAGATAGTCAATAAAACACCTACATATTATAGCCTACATCACGTCTAGACACTATTGGGTTTGGACTCTCATGATCGCGTCAATTTTTTACGTGACTTCAATCTCTTCAGTCATCTGAAGGTTGGCGACGACGTCATTTAGTGTTTGTGACATCACTTAAACAGCCTGTTGGTTATTTGTGAATGTTAACTAACTGCAGCTTTGTTTATACCACCGCTTGTAAGTGGTACAACAACACAAGTTATGGAAGAAATATTATTTCACGTCAATGACATCCCTAATGTATTGTTCTAACATTTTACAATTAAGTATATACACAAGTTGCAAATAACCGGTCTATATTGCTACATACCTCTTCCCTCATGTTCATATTTTTGTCCGATTTATTTGCAAACTTGATACTGACGAAATCTTCCGCCAGAGTAAAGTTTTCTACAGTTATACAGATCTCACTACATCTTGTAGTCTTCACAATCATTATGCCAAGTTGGCACTTTCCGTTTGGGGCACCTCCATCGGACCTCAGATTGACTTCTTCCCCTGGTACTAGAGAGATGGTTTGCCCACATCTTCTTAACATATTGTCTGTGAATCCCATATAATCTGAGGTGAACAAAAAGAGAATTTCTGTTGAAAAATGATAGAATTTTAAGAGATACATTATATTGAAAAGTCATTTGCAAACAGAAGTTGATCTGCAGGGATTTTCCACCCTATCATATGGGGTCAAAATAAGCCCTCATTCTTAAAGTAAAAACAATGCATTTCCCCCCATTTGCAGTCAAAATTTCCCAACTGATGTCAAATGACAATGAATTTAATTTTTTTTTTTTTTTTTTTTTTTTTTTTTTTACGCCATACTCAACAATCTTTCAGTCATATGATGGCGTCCAGTTTTTATTGGTGGGGGAAAAACCCCGGTTACCCAGGTAAAGACCACCGACCTACAATGAATTCAAAAGATTCATGTATTTTAACATAGTTTTGTGTATTTTTATATTTCTAAATTTCAATAAAATGTTGCTATAATTCCGAATTCAAAAGGCAAAGGCCCCATTCCCAAAAAAGTATGGAAAATCCCTGATCTGTCACAAAATGTTGTTTGCCATAAATTGAATATACTTAAGTCTGATACACAAAGTAAACAAAAGGCTCATGCACCTGAACCTATGAACATATGAATATCACTTCAAACACACAAGCATACAATAAAATTTGCTTTAGTGACCACCTGTGTATAAAGACCCCCTGGTCAGAAAGACTATTTTTGCTGTCCTCTATTTTACCATTTATGTACAAATCAACCTTTATACAAAGACTGCCTCCCATTAAATATTAGTTTTGCTGTGTCCCGAAGAGGGTCTTTATATACAGGTTTCATTGTACATGTATATACAATTTGATTAGTACAAAAAAGCAGCAGCCGTTTGACAAGATTTTGAAGTAAAAGATATTATTTAAATCATCAACCACTGAAAAACAATGGACTCTTCTGTAAATCAATAACTTACATGTGTCTATAGGGGTGAATGACTTAAAAAGTATTCAGCAAAAAGGTTTTGGTGAACTTTCTGTGTAGACAGAAATGAGCAATTTTTTCTGAACAGAAGAGGAATTAGCAGAAAACTTGTGCTGTTTTTCATGAAAAAAGACAACAGAATTTTTTGGCTGTCAGCTTCTTTTGAAAGATCTAAAGCAGTTAAGTAAGAGGACAACTTAAAAAAATTAATTTAATTAAATATTTAATTAAATGGTACAAATGAAGGCTGGTCACAAAACATACATTAGTCATATAATGTTTTCAAGCAAGACAGCAATCAGGGATTGATATACATGCACCCTTTTTGGGACAGGGTCATTTACCCTTCCAGTTGGGAATTTTACATTCCAATGGGCCAAATTGGGAAAAAAGTAACTATGGTCATTTAGGGAACATAAGTGTACTGCAAAGCCCAAAACCTGTGATTCATTTGCAATTGGCTTCTCTTCTTTAACTGGCAACATGGATTTCATCTGAAGAATTCAAAGTGTCGTTCATAGATGTACTAAATTCTCTTTTTATTGTTTAATACTGCATGTGAACAACATGGTGAATATATATATATATATATGACATATATTATATATATATTTGGGAAAGTTTTGCTCAAAATTGGGGAAAAAATAGTAGATTTTGCATTGGGAATGGGCTCTTTAACAGGACCTGCATGTTGATGATATTAATCCCTGGCACTGCACAATGCAACATATATACTATCAGTATATCAGGGTTTATCCACACTCTTTTGGGACTGGGCCTGGGCCTTTTGAATTGGGAATTTTAGCAACATTTTATTGACATTGGGAAATTCATTCGGAATTGACTTCAACTGGGAAATTTTGGCAGCAAATGGTGGAGAAATTGCATTGTTTTTGCATTGGGAATGACACCTTATTTTTGTCCTGTATGATAAGGTGGAAAATACCTGTGTGTATAGGCACTACCTTTGGCAAAATCAGTGAAGTGTAAAAATGTGCTTTAAAAAGTTTACAAAAATAACATTTGCATGAAGGTCTAGATTGATGTACCGGTACTTACAGGTATCCATGGCAGACACACAATTTAGGGTTACCATAGCTACAACAAATAGCCAAAGACACTCCATTTTTGCCATACTGATGCTGGTATCTGGAATTAAGAACAAGAATATATATTTTCCATGTACATGTACATGTAATTTAAAGAAATCAATAATCATAGAAATATGAACTTGTACACAATGTTATAAAGCATATTGCAATTGTACATACATGTATCTACTATCTAGATAATTTTATATTTTGTATATTTTACATATCCTGTACAGCTCATCCTAATTGTGTGACTTTGGAATCATCAGGACATGTCATATTCCAGAGTAAAAATACTCCCAGGATGGCAAGGCTAAATTCACATATACATGTACATTGTACAACTGTACATCTGATCAATCACTGAATCACTGGTGCTACCTGGTATTCAATATATCAACCCACCATCCATGAATTCAAATAAGATACCTACTGTACAATGTACATGTAATGTATGGTACATATTGTATACATGTACTGTTTACCATGTAATGACATGTTGTTTTTTCCAGTGAACATGGGTAGTAGTTAACATACATATACAGTACTGTACATTTCAATCTGTACATGTACATAACATCATGTATACCAGTACACTACATACATGTAAATTGTTATTGTAATGTGAACATTTACATTAATTTAGGAAATACATGTATTCATACAGTGTAAATTTTATCCTTATCAACAAGTTTTAAGTACAATATACTGAATTAGAATGATTATCACGATCATTATATTTTTGTCCCACCCAATAATTCTTCAGTTTTATATTATTTAACATACATGTATACTGGCAGCCAATTTTATGTTGTAGGAGAAAAATTCCTTTAAATCCATTCTGTACATATATATATATATATATCTCATAAATGCTTAAATGTACATCATATCTTATACTTGTAAGCTTACAACTGTAGAAGCATCGGTAAACATATTTATGCTAATTGCAAAAAAAATTACAAGGACAATTTATTTGTTTAATATTACATGTACATGTATATGTGTGTATTTTTGCAATTTACATAAATATTAATGTTAATTTGTTCAGGTGAACAAACTCATTTACATTTTTGAATAAGATTTACAATTTGTACACAGAATGCAAATTGTGTTCATGATCAGTATTCAGAAAATTATAATGTTAACATTCCTGTGTAATGTCTTAAGTATACAATTGTACCTTGACCTGCAATATGCTAATGTTAAAAAATAACTTGTATACATGTCACTTTCACAATGCACGTCTAAATTTTGTACCCTTCTTATCTTTTAGCAGCATAAATTAAAGTTGCATACACCTCCGTCACTGCTTCAGTTATAAAATATTACACAGTATATAGCTACAGGTAAATTTATAGTCATCAGATCTAAAGTTGTCGAGTGTGGGGAAAATTTTAGTACACTCCAAAGATTAAGTGTTATGGTTTAATGGTTACAATTGTACAGGACTGTACTCTGAATACAAATTAGTTAAAAAAAATAAAGTCAGTACTACATACACACTGTAATATACAAAATGTGAAATGTACAAAGCCTAATTCAACTACGAGTAGTAAATGGTCCTGGGTAGCAAAGTCAGATGTACATATACATATGTTACACTACATGTACATTGTAATTACCGTACATATGAAAAAAGGTCCTAAGTCCTAAATCCTAAGTCTTAGTCCTAATTGTCATGGAACTGACCAATCAGCGATGCGTAGCCTAATTGTCATGGAACTGACCAATCAGCGATGTATACCCATAGTAGTTAGGACTAAAAGTTAGGAGCTACTTTTCTAAATGCGATTCATGTCATCAAATATATTTCATAGTGTCATTTTAAAAAAGCAGAATTTTTTCTAAATTGTGCACAAATATACATATAGATAAATACGCAACATGTAAAATACAACACCACATAAATGTTTCTATCTGTATCATCAGACTGCACTTGATCGTTGTAGCGAATGGATTCAACTCAAGCTACACTCTCGTTGAATCCATTCGCTACAACAATCACATGCAGTCTGACGATACGGATAGAAATGTGTGTAGTTTTGTTTATGTACATACCAAAGGCAAGTCAAGGTTTAAAGTCACTGTCAATGCCCCACTAACTCTTCTAGTTCTACATGGATCTACACACAATACAAAAGCCTTTTGAGAAGACATTTTGTAATGTGCGTTAACACCTCTATAGTGTAGCATACAATGGTAAAATCATGTTCATCCATCCTTTCAATTTCTGTTGTCTGTTGTCAGGTATTCAGAAAAATGGGATATTTTTATTTATACAACTCAACTGTAACAAGGTTTAAGTTACATAAAACTATCAAGGCTTTGAGTTTTATGCATCCACATACATATATACATTGTACTTGTTTAATCAATTAATGTTGGCAAGCATAATGACTCAATGTGAAATCTTCTTTAAGCAAATTTCCATGAATTTTTAAAATGCCCAACGCCATTAGTTAACTACATTGTACAAATACAATTTCAAATTAATATAGCTGAAGTCCTAACAGGTAAAACTTGAACACTGAGAATTCCAGCCCTGTAGGAACTATATAGCAAAAAGCCTGGACCTGGTTGCACAACACATTGTTAATTTTAACCTACAGTTAGGCCACTGGTTTAACATTGGTTAACTTCATGTTAAATTTAACAACCTGTTGTGCAACTGGGTCCTGGTTTCTCAAGCAATTTTCACAAAATATAACATGTACATATGCATGTAGCATTAAAAATATACCATAAATACATACCTTAAAAGTACAAATACAATGTCTACATGTACATGTAAGTATATACATTACATTGTATTTCAATAATGTACAAATGTATCTAGAAACCTTACAAGCATGCTGACACATGATAGAATTAATTTGCAGAACTTCCATGAACAATGTACCTGTATAATGACAATTAGGACAGTTCATTGTCAGTGGTGTGAACACATACTTGTATCTGACAGATTCTGACAGCCAACATTAAATGTTGTCATTTGTGATGGAACTGCGGTCTCACATCATTTGTACATGGTGTTAACCGACTGACTGAAACAGACTTGAAAGGATATACATGTACATGTATGTTATAATGTACATGTAAGTTGTAATCAAATACTGATTTATGATCTGTGCAACCACTAAAATACATTTTTGTTTACATGTACAATGCATGTGTGTATCACATGTACATGTATACATCATATGTAGCTTAAACCTACATTATTACATTAATGCTAAATGCAATTAATGCTAGTGTACATAAATGTACAATATTTACAAATGTACATTAATGTACATATACATGTAGTTTAATGTACTAGTCTACAATACAAATCAGGTCCATTACAACTACATTTACTTCATCAATACTGGGACCAGGGTTAAAGAAAAAGGGAAATTAAACTACCACTAAATGTTTGAGACATTTGTTGAAAATACTCTTTTAAAGTGAAATCCCAGGGATGTTATTATGATTTAGAAAACCACATCTAACCGATGAAAATGAAAAAAAAAAGTTATCAGTAGGAACTCTTAAACTTAGTCCAGAGCTCCAGATAAGGGGAGTAAGAGGGTATTCACCCTTTAAAAATTTGAAAATCAGCTTTGGAATTTAGAACAGGGGGCGAAGTTACTCATTGGAAATTGAAGTTACAAATTGGAATAGCGACAATTTATATATAATTATGTAAAACACCCTTTAATTATTTGAAAATACCCTTTAAGTATTTTGATTTACCCTTTAGACTTTATTACTGGGAGTGAAATACCCTTTACATGAAAATCTTAACTGGAGCTCTGTCTTACCCTGGTGTACATATACATGTATGCACGTACGAGACATGCAATTTTTTTTCATTTTAGTTATTGAAAAGCGCAACCACATGACCATCCACATGTGACCCCCGATTCAGAAGCAATATGGCGAGAAAAAGAAAACACATACACAAGCCACTGATTTTCACAAATAGGAATCATGGGTTCTGTAACCAGACCTATAACAGCTACAAGTATGATATCTAAGAAAATCCTGTCAGTCTGCAAATGTATATTACAAGTTGACATAGCAAACATGTACATGTATTATCTGATCTACAAAGATACATAAACAGATAAATAGACAAAACCAGTTTTATTCATATCATCAGACTGCACACTGCCAAACGATTGTTGAAGCAGATGGATGCAATGAGAACATACGTCAAGTTGAATCCATCCGCTGCAACAATCAAGTGCAGACTGATGATGGAAACGATACATTTGTAATGTTCTATATTTATTACATGCCATTTATTTAAAATGTTCTACTTTTAACGATGCCATCAAATAATCCAATTCAGAAATGTACCCCCTGTGGATACTTTATCCAAATGCAGTACTAGTGCAAAACAGCATTGTGTATTGCATGGATGCATTGAACTCTGTATTATAAAAATGTATGATTTATTGATTACACATACATGTATACATACAACATTATAAATACATATACAAGTTACTCATTATACAGTATGTTTTGTACACACTACACATACATAAATGTATAGTATTCGTAATGTATTCCTATTAAAACTGGCTATATACAAATAAATGATTAATAATATTCATGTACATTTATTTGTTATCTCATCAACCCCTGAAGTCACATTTGGACTTGTCCATTTCAATGAATGGTTAAGTCCACTGTTAGAATGCAGGGGTGTATGATTTAGATTTCAATTATAACAATTTTACATGCAATATGAATTTTTTCACTCCCAAGTTATGACAGTAGACCATTTACTTTATTGATTGGTGAGTCTAAATGGGACCCCAGGTGGTAAACAAGTTAATGTGTGGCCAGTTTTAATAGGAATCCATTACATGCACTGTATATTTATGTACAAAACATACTGTATGATAAGTAACACGAGTGAATTGCTGGTCACCTCAAAAGCTGCATCTGAATACATCATATAAATGTACATGTATTTAATATACACAAATTCTTCAACCAGCGCAACCCCTGCATGTGCATATCACGTACATTGTACAATGTATAAATGTACACAAAAATATATACTAATAATTTATTATTTAGGACCACGCACATGTAGTAATATATAACTACTGGTATGAATTATGTAATGTATAACTGTAATAAAACTGTATCCGAATTCACCAGCCTTTAGCGATCATCTTTGATTTCAATTTGCACGTGTACATCTACTCCTACATTGTACATGTGTATCAAATTTGAAGCCAATAATTTATCTGGACAGCAGTTCAGCTGCGACACCTGTCAAATATTTTCCTTTTATAGCAAAGCAACAGGTGAAGATTTAGCATGCAGTACCAGTACAGAGTATCAGAGTCCATATAAATGACATTTTAGTTTGATAAGACTCATCTTGAGCAAAGAGCACCTATATACATGTCAAACCATTACCGTCAATATAAATTCACAGCCACAAGGCTGCTTCTGTTACACATTGATCAAAAGATACACATGTACAATGTACTAAAATTACCTAAACCCTAAACATGTATAAAAGAGTGATTTTGGTCTCAGTTTGGCTCAAATGCCTGAGGTGAAGGCTGCGGTGCTCCGATTTAAATTTGAATAACTCTTTACTCTTAGGTCAAGGCTGCTTCTGTTAAGCATTGTTGCACATTGATATTAAAAGATAAAATTTTCACAATAATATATTTTGTGATTGATGTTCCTCAATAAATTGGACCCACCTAAACATACTCCTTGTAAACATTTATTACGGATACCCAAGAGTGATTTTTTGGAACTGAATGAAAAGTACTGGTTCTAGAATCTTTAGCTCAAATGCTTAAATTCTGAGTCGGCCCATTAACTTTTTTTTCCAAATGGAAACATTAACATTTGATTGGATCAGGAAAGTATTTCACTCAATAAAATGAAATAAATACATGAAAAGGATGTTTCAAATATTCAGAGATACATGTATAATTAACGTTTCCAACCGGTACAGTCGATTTCATATTGCCGGTCTACTACATGTACATGTATGATGTATGGTACTTGTTATTTTGTATGTATTAAACCTTTCAGTTTTTCTTTTAACATTTAAGCCTGGTAATTTTGTGACACTGAAATGTACATGTATGGTACAGATGTACATTTACTTGACCCAGGCCTGGGGAACATCCCTTTTTTGGGAATTTTACAATTACATTGTAGTGCCATCACCGTAAAACCATGGCCCGGAATCGTGATGCTCTTTACTACCTGTGGTTTCATGAGACCAAATCACCAGTGCATATAATATTAATTATTCATGAAGCCTCAGCCAAAGCCAGTAAATGGTGCTGGCATTTGTTGAATCAGATTGAGGCTTTTAAACAATTTCAGAATTTTATTAGACTTCAATTGCAATATAAACTTCCACTGTCTATCACAATTACTGTGACCGGATAAATCGGACACACCTAAACATACTCCTTGTAAACATTGATTACGGATACCTAAGAGTGATTTTGGTCACATGAAACCACGGGTAGGATATAGCATAGCAATTCCGGACTGGTTTTATGACGATGCTTTAGTACATGCATACGTTATACAAATGTATCTATTGTACAAAATATACCAGTAAGCAGAGATCTTCCCAAAGTAATATACATTTTTAAACGTTACATATATGATTAAAGACTTTTCTTAGGGCCCCATGCACACAAACAGTACGTGCTCATTTAATCTTGTTTTGAAATACAAGCTTTCATGCACTAAATGACTAATCATTAAAGAAATATCTTTTATCTCTACCAACCATTATGATGTAAATATTTTGTAAACAAATTTATTACATAACCTAATTCAGTCACACAGTGGTTTATCATGTTTTAATTAAGTACATGTAATATGAACTCCAAGTTAAAGATGTGTCTGTTCAAATGGTAGACTTATTTTAAATTTCATGACCATCCACTGTTAGTTTTAAAGACCTTATACATGTATGTACTGTATATGTCACTTCCTGAATGACCAGATAGATCTATTAGCATTGTGGTTCAGGTTATATATAGATGCCCATATAGACTTGACACATGGACCTAAAGAAAAGTGTCAAAATTTTTGGTTTGATTTTGATCTACATATATTGTTGTATAGTTTGAGGCATTTATCTTTTAGCTACCAACTAATAATTTATAATATAAACAAGGCATACATGTATGTGTGGCGCATCCCGCAAAATCAGTTTCACCTACTAAACCAGTATATGTACACAATAATGTATAGACTTGGGGGCAACAGACATATGTATCAGTTGTATGGTCTTTACTGTGCATTTATTAAATATTGCATTTTACATTATAATTTTGGTGTACAAATATATCATTTATCCAAACTTGTATCATGTATAAATGTACATAGAGCTGAACAATGCTTGCTAAATAGCAAGTTCACATTTTCCTTGACTTTTCAGCTTTCATGATTATGTAAGGAATTTGACAGTGTTATTCAAACAGGCCAACCCTTAGGGCACACAATGTACTCTTGGTTAGCTGGGACATTAAAATAAAATGCCTTATGATAATGTATATAATGACTGTACATGGATATATAATTGTGTATAAGTATGGAAAAACATGAAGATTCAATGATAGGATTAGTAGTGGATAGATGGACAAAGGTAAACATGGCACCTTAAAGCTACATGTAGTGTGACATGTCCATTGTTTTCTATAAATAGGAAATGTTTTAGTCTAGATAAGAAAACAAAACCCTTACCCCCCTTCAATCATCTGCTGGATTTGATATTGTACACAAGTGACACATATTTACATATGGTAAGTCTACATTTCATGGTTCATTAAATCTGTTATCAGTTCCATGACTCGCTACCCCTACAGATTTAACATAATTTACCTGTCTGTCCTCTAAAAATAGGTGAAACTATACCCAAACTATATCTACACCAGTAAAACTACGTTGACATACAATGTTTTATAAACAATATACCATGAAATTACTATGAAATATTTGGATATTGAGAATATGTATATATAGTTTGTTCGTACGCTTCAGTGAACCAAAACACCGCAGGTAGGCAATTCGCAAAAAGCAAATGGCTTAACCGATACTTAAACAACATTCTAATTTCTGTCATTGCGAAATAGTTCAGACAATCTTTTCTTAATCTGTAATTACACTGCGCATAAAATAAATGGAAAAATGCAATACATATAAACTTGACCTTCAGAAAACGTGGATATAGCAAAATCTGTACCGTAGAGGTTAAATTATTTGTAATCAATACAAGCCTCGGACCTCTGACTGCACCGCTATCACCGGCATGGCCAAGTTAGCGAACAATATTAGACCAATCAACAGGATGGGTAGTAAAATAAAGAATTATTAAAATGAGATTAGATCCGAACGTAAAAAACGCTTTATCGCACGAAATAAAAATATGACACTTACTTCTTGACAAACCCTGATCAGAAACTCCACACTCTATACGACTATGCCTCTTTACGACTTGTGTGAATCCGCCAAGGTACTATTAACCGACGCTTGTGACGTAGATAAATCCGCGTCTACCGAAGGTTTGTAACGCCCGAGTGCATTGTATCGATTTATAGCTCAACAAGCCTCGGTGACATAGAAGATACTTTGATGGATGTCATTGCATAACGAGAATGACTTTAATATAGATAATAATTATACTAGGAATTAATAAACTTATCGCATATTATTATATTAGAACCTGGCCTATAAACATGGGTATGATTCAAGATTTGGAGTCGTATAACAGACGGTATTGCGCAATAACCTGATGCACGTGTAGTTCGGACCTTGCGAAATAGCCGGGATTGCTGTAGGTATATTTAGGCGATTTCTTTGAATTAGTCTAATTAAAATTTAGTGTATAATATACGTTATCCGATTCAGTGGGGTTATGGGGTTGCAACCCGGTTTGATTTTTATATTTAGACTCTTTTATTATTATTTTTTTTCAGTAAAGAGAGACGTATAAAACATATTGAAGATGAAACTCTTAAGTTTCTTTTAAAACTGAATTAAATCTTGACAGAGAATCTGCTGGCGACTGTATCCTAGATCAGTACCTACAGAGACATATTTGTGTTATTTGTATCTGGTTCACATTTTACTGTCCAATCTTGGGTCTTTTCTCTGTACCTCAACAAAATCATGAACCATTCAAATGTAACAATTTGCCCTTTTAAACACGGATATGCCTACTTTGATAAAATTCGAGAAAAATTTAAAGAGGTTGACTAGAATAGCGTATCTGACGAACCAGGGGGCCCATCTTTAGAACTTTTCCTAACTTTTAGTCCAAACTACCGTGGCAACACATCGCTGATTGGTCAGTCCCATGGCAATTAGGACTAATAGGCCTACTTAGGATTTAGGACTTAGGACCTTTCATAAAACGGACTCCAGATGTAAACAAATGTGCTTCTAAAATTAACGACATAATTCTCGAGTGTGCTAAGGCAAATATATACATACCTAATAAATACCCCACCCCCCTGCTTAACAACTCTTATCCACGACAAGTAATTAGTCGTGGTAATGAGTTGTTAAGCTAGGGAGATATTTATTTGGTATAGTCGATACCAAAAAGTAGACGACTACATGAACTTCAAAAAAGAACAAATAAACCCGGCGTCTGGACACTAGCATACACAGGACGACAAGAAACTAATGTGTTAACCGTGTCCGGAAGGCTAGACAGGGCTACTATAGTGGTCAACTCTCAAACGACTGGAATGACTCCAACTAATTGTGGAAAACTATGTTAAACAGACTGACAAAAACCGACAACTTAACATGACATACCAACTACCAATGTAGGTAATACTTATTTATGACTGTAATAAGACTAGATCCACGGCCTTAAATACTTTTTCTGCAGCCAATCTGAAGTAGACGAATTGACGGCAATAAAAATAACGCAAACTTTTCAGGAATCACATTTAACGAGGAAGAAGTTGAATCTGTTCTCTCTTTTGACTCTGTCCCGCCTTTCAAAAGTTGCTGTTATACTAACTCCAATAAATCAAGCCCGCACCTTTTCCTATTCTCTCCATCCTACGAGAATGATTCAGGTATACTGTTATTCTAAAACTCCTATATATGCGATCTATTCAATATACTGGCCCTGGTTCCTGATCCAATAATCCATCGTCGTTAGCAACAGTAAGTCAGGAACCCAGGCTATTCAATATATATGAAGACTTACCTTTAAAAATTTTTATATTTCTTTACTATTTGAAATTAGCTAATGTTGCACTAAATAGGCAAACCATAGAAAAGTTACTGTAGACTTATCGTGCAATAAGTTTACTTTCAATAACTGGTAAAATTATGGAGGGATGTGTCTTTAATCATATACAATCATATATATAATTTAAGTTCTAACAATTACTACTGTCGGAATCAATCTGGATTTATCTCATAGATTTCCCTAACTAACGTTGTGTAAAACTTGTAGGCGGAAAAAGCTAGGCCGAACCGGAAAAAAGCTATTCTTGTTAAAATCGCGTGAATAAAGATAAAAATGCGCCCGATACGTTGTTATTCGATATATTAAAACAATATTTACATTTTGATATGTAATTTGGTGATAAAAATTTGATTTTTAACGATAAAATAATAATAATAAAAAAAAAATAGGCGACTTAACTACTGAACTGTACCTTTTTTAAAGCGATATAAATTGTCACAATGTTTATTTTTGTCCCCTGACATATAGTCGAGAATATACGGAAGTATGGAAGGGGCGTGTCAAAAATTAAAAAAAATATCTGGTGAGCACGACTTAATATTTTTTTCCTAAAAAATTATGTCGTGCACACGACTTAATATTTTTTTCTCTCATATTTTATGTTGTGCACACGACTACATTTTTTCTCATTTTTTATGTCGTACCCACGAGATAATCATATCGTGCGCACGACTTAATTAGCAATAGCAAACATGTCCCAGACACAAGAATAAAAATGGATGCGGGATGACGTGATGAGCTGATAACTATGTATTTTTCAATGGGCCTGAAATATAGAGAAATTATATATATATATTGAGAACAGAACATGACATTTCTTAAAGCTTAAGACACCTGAAAAGGATACTGCAAACATCATCTTGGACGCATAAGTTATCATGATTTAAATGTTGTGATTGGACTCATACAGCATGAACTTAGAACACCTGGAAGACTGCATGGCTATCGGATGATGAGGTCAAGATGTAGTGAAAATAGGTTGAATGCCAGATTCCACGATATCAGACTGATATTGAATTATTAAGATCATTCTGGGACGGTCAGACGCTTTGAAAGACGTTCGTATTATGCACCCGGTCCAAATTATATTTGGCATATAGATGGCTATGAAAGCTGAAGCCATACGGGTTATGCATCAGTGGGTGTATATGTGGTTTCTCTCGAAAAATCATATGATTGAATGTGTTATCATTCAAACAATAACCCTAAAGTCATCGGTGGATACTTTCTAGACGCTATCGAAGAATATAATGGTTCTCCACGAAGAGTTAGGAGCGACTTTGGAACAGAAAACGGACACGTATCAGTTTTTCAGACATTTTTGACACGCAATGCCAACGACAACAGAAGACCATATATAGATGCGCAAGTACAGCTAACCAACGAATCGACATTTGGTGATGACATTTGCGTCGGCAGCATTCAGAGTTTTGGATAGAACTCTTTAGGGGTTTCCGAGATGAGGGAGGTTACTCCGGTGACTTTTTAGACAGAAATCTTGTACAGTTTTGCTTCTCATCGGTAATCTGAGTACGTTTTCTCATTTTCTTGCTGGTACTTATTATCATAACAACATAACAAAAATAATAAATAATGCCAAAAAAGTTATAAACTGAAACTGAACAACATAATAATAAGGTCTATATCAAAATATGATACATTGTATTTCCAAAACGATTCCCATTCTAAATAATTACAATGCATAAAGTTGGTTGTAAGATATAAATGGTTGAACTCTAACGAAATTACATAGTTGTTAAAGTGGTAAAAATTGGTGTCTTCCTTTTTTAGACTGAGTTAGATATGGCTAATAACATGTGGAACAACCATAACATCAGACCTTCAAGAAACACAAGAGTTCCAAGTGGTAGACCGAATATGATGTTCCATTTTCCAAGCTAATGGAACAGCCACGATTACATCTGTCGAAATTCAGCTGAAGAGTTGCAACTATGTCGCGAAGAAACAAAATTTCTTTCAGTCATCCCTTGTGATCAAGATGTCTATGACGTATGTGTCAATATAATGAGAGAAGTTCATTTAGCACCAGCTACCAATGCCCAAGAAGCATCAGACTTATACGTATACTTACGGAGGGAAATACTTGCTCTGATGACCAGATGGGTGAATCAGAATTAGTATATTTAGTATATACGTGCTGTAAATGTGAGGATCAGCGGGGAATTACAGCACAAGAGGCAGGGTTGTCCTCCTTATCAGCTTGATGCCTGAGAGGCTTCAGAAGAGAATAAGACATTGGGTTGGCAGAGGAATAAGCATTAGGGAGTGGTTGGAGGTTATGCAGAGTAGATCAAAGCACATACATTCCTTCCGTCTAACTTTATCTTTTTTCTAATTTTAACGGATACAAATTAAACTTTAACAGATATTAAGAAGCAAAATATTTTACCTCCAATTAAACCTGGTGGGTTGGGATATGAGGTTTGTCCATATTTATTGTTTTTTAAATTTTCATGTTAGTGATGTTATTATTTTTATTAATCTTGTTTTTAAAACTTTGGCAAATTCCAACTGACCCATGGGAGGCAGGGCTGTAGAAATGACACATTTCTGATCGCTTTGTCAATACATCATTAAGTACCACTAAAGCAACGTATTTTTTTAAAAATTGAAAAATATTCAATTTCTGGTACACAATTGTACTTCATGACACAAGTAATCACATCATAACATCATAAACTTGTTTTAAATGAAGATTATATGTCTGAGATACAAAATTCTGAGTAAATGTAAATCACAAATTATTCTTTTCAATTTTGCTTTCTAATTTTTCATATGCCTTATATACCTAACTATTTGTTTATCAATCTATTTTCTTAATTATATATCTATCTATTTATTTATATACTTATGTTTATCAATTTATTCATTATTTTGTTTATTTATATATTTGATATTTGATATTAGACTGTCAGCCTTTTAAAGGGGGCTTAGCTGTGTTTACCAAAAACTATTTCGCTTTTTGTCTTTTTACTTATTTGGTAGTAGGAGTCGTTTTAAGTTCACGTGTCTCAGACTGTGTCAACATTAAAGTTGGTGTCCCCATATGTTTTAAGAAAAATGTAGAATATTCAATGAGTCGAAAGTTTGGAAGCTTTCTGTGCCTAGTGGATGGAATTACCTAATCAATTAGAATGGTAAAGGAACAAAATATATGGTTTTTGTGCGTGGAAAATGTCGTCTTTTTATGCAGAATATGGTGTGGTTATTGAAAGAAAAACACCATATGATTGGATAAATCTTACATCTGCGACTGATGCTGTATATAAAAATATCGTTTTCACCATTTTTTGTATCACAGATAAACGCAAGTGCTTTATTCAGTTTGCTGGATATTCGTAACCATTAATTCTTCATTCCGTACTGTAGTGACGGAGTTTATTTGTGCTGTACCATTATACACACACTAAGAATAGGTCTGTACATTAACAATGTTCATCATTTTATTTTGTTGCGTGCTATTCGTATAATTGGCAATGTCATCGATTTCCCGATCACTAAGAATAAACATGAAATTAAAATTGGTACATGATATCAAACAGTATACTGCTCCTATGAAAAAATTGTCCAGAAAATCGATGAAATTGTTAATTATATGAAAACGCTGTGCGCGCACACACACACACACACACACAAATATATAGTTACGTAACTACTTGTTATGCATAGCTTAACCTGGTGCTGTATATATCATCGGTTAATGCATGTGATGGTTTTATCACCTTTACTTTAAATAACATTTGTTGTTGTTCATGGTATCAAAACGTCTGATCACTTGCCACACGAATATGAGTTTAAATTCAAAATATTGCACATGCGAGTGTCGTCAGCCATTCGCTAACGTGACCTTAAACTTGCATCGAACATTTGAATGAACAGCATTTTTTAAAGGAATTGGCAAAAGCTAAAGACCAAAATTTAGATTTGTCGTATATCATTGACAAATGTCTTTTATACAACTAAAATGTAATTCATGATTGGAAGAAAGATTATGCAACAAAACAGTGTTTTATAATGGTACAAAAATGCACGGGTATAGCATTGGTTGCATTCCATGAAAGTGTTCACAAATTTGCCTTTTGTCTTTTCAGATGAAGAAGAACATGTCGACAACTTAAATTTTCACCATACAAATTTCAAAAAAGAAAACATTGGACTGGAAATGAAATGTGAAAACTTTCTTAAATGTTTAACAGGGGGAATAAACTTTTAAAAATATTGTAAAGAAACATACATGAGTTTTGGATAACTATCCGACTAAATAGAATGTCTCCAGAAGAGAGGCGTGTATCCTAATACAGGGAAAAGTTTTGACGATATAAGTCAGGTAAATAAAAACAGAAAAATCAAAGAAATCAAAGCTTTTAAAAGCAGGAGTTTTCTGTGGTTTGAGTTGTGGATTAATTCCAAAATCATTTAAACTTGAGAAAAACTATGATGAAATAGTTGATATAATTATATGTACGTTCGTCAATTGAGCCAAAAAAAATTATAAGAATCTGGTTTATATTGGAAACAGAAATTCTAGGCGTTGTTATATATCCAAAATACGTTTGGACTAAGCGATCATGCATATCATAAACTCACTGCGGCGATTTAGAACGAAAATACCCGGTAACATAATGGTAATGGTATTAACAATTTGAACGCTTAGCGGGTGGCTTAGCAGATGTCTATGTGAATTATCATGATGATCCTACCCACTTCATAGAATTTAAAGGTTATGAACAACCTAGGAAATTGAGAATCTGGAGATGGGTCAAAAGTGAGTGGAGGATATCACATTTTGTGGTTCTTTCATTTTCTGACGTACATGACAAATCTGTTGCGTCCTCTTAAGACCAAAATGTTTTTTGTTTTGCATTATAGATTGTAAAGAAAATTACGAGCTACTTGAACAGTATTCATTAAGATGAAAGAGATGACACTAAAGTGTATTTTCATTTTACCATAGTTCAGACATTGTTAGGTCAAAAGAAAACTTAGTAGAAGATTCCCGAAATGGGCATTTTAGTGTAATATAACCACGGTAAATTTGTGGTCGTTAAAAGAAAGACACTGACGCTTTCTTAAAACATAAAGATGTTTTTAATTTCTAACTGATGGTAGGCGGATTCAGGAAATTCCTAAATCACACCCGTGCTTCCATACAAAGGCCTAAATCTTAACTGTCTACCAAACCAATGTACAAAAATATATAGTACTATATGATTATCCCGTGTAATTGTTCTTTTAATCTCTTGAGCAATTAAACAAAGTATTCTCACCTGTCCACACAGGAAGTATTAACCTGTGGTGACAGGTGACACTCATGGTCGCTCTCTATTGAAGATATTAAATGTGTTGTTTCATAGATTACAGTCACAATAGATGCTAATAGAATTTCTCACTTTGAAATTTAAATGGAAAAAACAATAATATTATGTACACTTATTTGAAATTACTTTTAGATAAAAAGTCCAAATATCACAAATTATAATTTTCAGTCTAAAATGTCAATTTAGCACGGTGATAGTAAGATGATACACTCTAATTAATATTGATGATGAACTTTTGCGGAGAATTCCGGACATTCTTTTTAAAAGTTTAATAGATGACGCAAAATTGTTATATGATAAAGATAAAGTTTTGGGCGAAAATAAAATAAATTACACGATTTGGATAATAAAACAATTGTGGGGTTTCATGCGACATTTATACACGATAGGGGTCACTGGAAAAATAGATTAGATTGCCAAAAAGTATATTAAAAAATCTACACATAAATTGTTTTCCTTAATTCACCATGGCACGCACGTCCAAACGGCTAAACTTTGACAAAATTTCCTATGCCTGTAAAAATTCGATGAGTCCAACACAACTATTAAGGTTTTTGACAGATGTAGGGAATCGGTTTGTGACTTTCCCGCAGTGGGATCATTCCGGAAACCATACTGCAATGTTATAAAATATACAAATATGTACTACCTTGTCTGTCGTGTTCCGATTTTTTTTTTGTCATCAGGTACGGTGCATTAAGGAACTTAAGTGGTCAGGCTTAGAGAACAAATGAATACGAGACGATACAGACGATATTCTAAAGGTTCTAAAGGATATTGGAATCCTTAATTAAGATGGCTGTAGCAGAAAATAGACGAGATGGAAAAAGTAATATTATGCATATTGGGATGAAGATATTTCAAACAGAGATCGTTGAAATAAAAATAGAAAAAGAAGTAAAAGACCTCAACAGAAATATTAAAAAAAATATTAATAGTGAAAATCTAGTTCAAATATGACAACAAAGAATTAAAGTTACGGGTTAAAACTAGATTGAAGGACAGAGAAAAACTTGAATGCACAAGAAACTAAAATTTACTATCTTATAAAGTACAGATACAAAATGTTTAATGGCGACTCCGGCAGAAGACAAAATATGACTATTTGTATTCCACAGGGTTTGACATAATGGAGTATAAATGTTACATAATACTTTTCAATTCCCTGAATTGTAAATCTTGAATGTAACTTATATACATACATAATTTTGAATATTTACAAGATTACTAAAATTTCCGATTATGTATGGTTGCATACTTCGTGAATACACACCCATAAGAGTCGGTTACAACTTCAAACCTTTTGCATAAAATTGATCTGGTTGTATTCAGTGCCAGTAACACTGGTGTATATTTAACCACAATATAATATTTGACCATTAAAGGTCAGTTAATGAAAATTTATCTTTTTATTAATCTGTTTACTACATGCTTATTTAGATATTAATGTAAAGTTTTTAAACTGGTTCAAAAAACGCATTGAAACCGTCGAGTATATATTTACACATTGGTGCAGATTTCAATCTATTATAGGGACTTGTATACAAAATCTACAATCATGTTTAGTTACCAGTCTTTTTATTATGCATTAAATTTCAATTGGTATTCACACAATTCTAGTCTGATATATGAATGAGAGAGAGAGAGAGAGAGAGAGAGAGAGAGAGAGAGAGAGAGAGAGAGCTATATATTAGTGATATTTTGAGGTAAACAAGGACATGGAAATTTTATATCAAATTTATGACGTTATAATGGTGTACACCAATCTCTTACAAAAGTAATAAATTAATCATATTATATATTGTCTATTTCTTTATAAACTTTAACAATACTGTATCGATTTCCTTTGACATTCCTCAGGTAAAATATTCTCAACCATAAAGGTAATTGTTCCTGAGCTTCAGCGAAAGTATGACTTGCAACAGATCTAAGAAACTAGAACAAAGCAGCCCTTTCTGTAGGTGGACTCTTTTCTGGGTTAATTGATGTTTTGCTTGTCGAAACCATCTGCATGATGTAATTTGAAAACCTTAGATTGTCCATAGAAAAATACGGTTTTTGCCGACATATAAAGTATAATGGAGAACTATCAAAGGATATCATAATCGAAACTCCAAGCCCTTTAGAATACGAAAAATACGAGATTTAACGATCATCTTTGTGAATTGCGAATCCTAAACGGGGAGGGATCAGGTGTCTGGAAGGAGTCAGATTTTCCTGTTAGCCTGCCACATCCGAGGCAATTGTTCCATGGAAACCCTAATGTCATCAGTCAACCTCAGATCTGTTGGCGAAAGGGAGTCACTGTATATCGTCTTGCCGCTTCCAGAGTACTTTCTAATATTCTTGAGAGGGAACTTCATATAACAGCTTTTCCAGTATGTTCAACTGTTGCTTATCAAAAGGAGTAATGTTACATAGGATGTACCGCAGCCATTCCATACATGGATAAACAGGAGCTATTTTGGGTTGAATTTTTCTTGTGAACCCTTTCTTGACCTGAACGAGTTTAAAATTTAGGTAATACATCATGATTACATGACCAGGATGGGCCATTTGATTTCATGTTTAAAGTTGAGGAACTTGCTGTGTAAATTTAGAGATAAACTTAGCAAAGACAACAGAGTAGTATTATGTTATATCTCATCTCCTGTTTATCAAAGTATGGAATGGGAGCAATACCACCTACAGCATACGGGTTTGGTAAAATAGATTTTTGAAGAGAAAAAATATAAAAACAATTGCAAGAAATGAGCAATGCTAATGTAATAGCTGAACAAATCAGAAAAATTGGTGTTTGATTATTTACTGTTTTATATCGAAGTAAAGCGCACGATGCTTTTAGCAATCTACGGTATTCAGAATACATGCAGTTGGTATCGACAAGCAACCTTGATATATAAAAAAAGAATTATTTTTTTACAGTTCAGTTTATTTGTTTGTTTATTGTTGTTTAACTTCCCACTCAAGAATATTTCACTCATATGGAGACGTCACCAAATGCCGGTGAAGGGCTTCAAATTTAATGGCCTATGCTCGGCACTTATGGCCATTGAGCAGTGAAGGTTCTTTAAACGTGCCGACACCTACTGCGACACGGGACCTCCAGTGTTTACTGTCTCATCCGAAAGACAGGAAACCAACCTGTCGTCGGCGGGACTCGAACTCACGACCTCACGATCCAGAGTCGAGCGCGCTACCAACTGAGCCAGGCCGGCTCTTCTACAGTTCAGACTTCACTTGCAAGTCATATTGTGGGTCAGACTAATAAAAAATAACCTAAATCCGAATCAATGGGTTTGAAAACTTGTTAATAATGGTCTGGAGTCAGTTTTCATAGACCTGGATGCAGAGCCAGATAACGCACTAAAGTTTATAAGGTATAAATTCAAACTCTGCTCTAAAATCAATGCAGCAATAATAATTGCTATTGTCGCTAACATGGACTGGAATGTGTAATGAAAACTGAGGGGAAGCTATTTGAATGTGACCATGGTTACTCTTGAGGATAAATACGAAGGAGGTCTAACAATATAATGAAGCAGTACCGATGGATATTGGAAACTCCAAGTCCATTAGAATTCGACAAATTACATAAAACAACGGTATCAAAACGAAGAAAAATTGCGAATCCGGAAGGGGATAGGACAAGGTGTCCGGAAGTAGTCCGCGTCCCCTGTTAAATGTTTAAGAGATATATGTTATACATGTAATACCGTTTTACATAAAATACACTTGAATTATTTTATTAATAATTTTATTATTCTTTAGTTATGTTTGTTAGTTCGACTTTCAAGTAGAGTGTACATGTAGGTGACCTTTACAAAAAGTGGATATTATCAAAGGGACATTTTTTAAAAAAAAATCTTCTTTTTTATTACATAGACTTGTATACAAGAACAAAAATATATATACATAGGCACAAAAATTCTTAAATTCCTATGTTTTGTGACAATTGATTGAGAAATCCAGGTTTGGCACTTTTTTCACTTGCAATTGATTAAGTGAACCTTACTATCTGTATATGAATACCACACTAGACCTGACCTTATCTATACAAAATATCTAGAAATACAAGATTTTTATGCCCATGCATAGTTCCTGTTTGTCATCGTATTTCAAGTAATAATAGTTTTTGGTAAACACAGCTCATGACCCTTTTAACTTATAACTAATAAGTATTTAACAATTAATAACCAATTAATTAAGAACATATTATCAGCATCATTTTACCCATCAACCCCTGAAAAACAATGGACTCTTCTGTAAATCAATGACTTAGACCAGTCCAAATGCGTCTTTAGGGGTGAATGAGTTAATTCCATCCTTCTAGTCTTTATATTTATATCAAACGAGAGGGGTGACTTGTAAAAATGCCAAAATGCCTGTGACACCTGGTCCCATTCCGTTTAGGATTTGCAATCGTTCCTCGAGTTGAGAACATTTGTATATCTAATTTGTCGTATACTAATGGACTTCGATTTTCGAATATTCATCGGTACTTCTTCTTTATATTTTGTACATTTCGATACAAAATCACGCAAAAATTTACCGAATATTTAAACTGTCATAAAATGTCTTCTCACAAAGCGGAGTTTGGATATGCTGTTCTCTCAAATTCTCTATTTCATACAAAGTTTGATTTTTAAAGTAATTGTTCCAGGTTATACCAAAGTTTTATCTTCAACGACCAGACTAATTAACCTAGTACTAGATTAGGAATCATCTCGGTCCAAAAGCTAAGATAGTAATCTTTTTTCAATGTTTTCTCTTGGACGGACGTGGCAATGCATTTAGATTTATTCTTTGGCCTTGTATCATACCACTTTCCCTTTAAAAATATATTTTGAGTTGAAGCTAAGGAAATTAAAATACTAACTAGATAGGGTATTTTCATAAAATGGTACATGATCTAACACCCACTTATCTCTCCTCATCAATACCACAGAACACACGAAAGAAAGACAAGCACACAAAAAAACACACTTAAAGACCAAAACAAAATATTGTACTAATTTTCGGCCTTCTACCAGAGACATATATAACACATAACACCTCTGCTTCTGCAATGATGCTTTGTCATGATATTCCTTTACCTACCCAACACAATCCATTCCAACTGAACTCTGACTTTTATGACAAAACCCGATAATATAAAGTTTTTGAAGCTGTTCAAAATATATCACTTCTACAAAAACGATTTGCTTAATATTCTTATTCACATTCGATAGTCGATTTACTTAATGAATAATTAGTAATATGTCACATGAATTTCCTCACCTAATTGTCCGATATCTCCGTCTTATCTTTGTTGTTTTTCATTAGTACCGTTCCCCTCTCCAACGCATCGTGTATTTTGATAAATGCTATATCTGTACATATTGCTTTCATCATTCCATTCATATATTATTTCACGTATAAAGGAAACGGATTGATATAAGTGCTGCAAACTTATTTCCGAATCCTTCCACATTTTGTAATAAATATACAGATATACATGTATTGACAAAAATAAATAAATGCAATTTAAACCAAGAATATATTTTTACAAGAAGGCTTCTAAGAAAATTAGTGTAAGATTTAATTTTTGTAAAAACAAATCGTAGGATATACGACCACCAAATTTATATACACGAAAATATATTTTAACTGATCACACCTTGCAACTTAAGTCCGAAAAATAACAATTTAAAACGTGAAAATATATATCAATCTGAAGCTCTCTTAGAATGGACACAGCGTCTAAGAAAGATAACTCGCGTGCCGTACCCCAGTGACAGATACACATTACAATAAGATCAGAAGAGTGAAGAATCCGGCGAGATTTGTGTTATTAGGAGTAGGCTGGTGGTATACAGGTAGTCGTACCAGTTTCTATAAACAAAATTATGTTCTACTCATTAATGTAATATTTGCGCGTCATAGGTGCATTTCACAAATTGTCGTTTTTAGTGTCAACATTTTGTTTCCGCATGGGTTAAACAAAATAACATCGAATCACAAAACAACAGAATGCTGAAAAGCTTCTTCACTCGACATTTTATGCATGGGGTTTATATAATTACACAGTTATTTAATGCAAATATTCTCAAAAGCCTTTTATAGCTCATTTACAACCGGTCTGTGCGTCTTAGGCGGAGATGCAATTTAAAACAAAAATGAAGAATGAAATGTTATGGTTATGAACAGAAATACTTTATAATAGAAAAAGTGAGTAATGCAACTTTAAGAATTTCAATGGAACGGAACCTACAAAACAAAGGTCCACTGTGACGCTAGTCTATGGTTGGCCAACTTACATACAATTAACTATTTTAACTAAAGTTAAAATATTTGTACTGGAGTAGAAATTATTTTAACTGAGGTAGAAATAATGCACTGAACATTGCTTGTCACCATTTAATATTCTTACTCGGAGGAATATCATTTTAACAGTTAAATTTATTTTACCGCAGTTAAAATCATTGGCCATCTTATTCATAATTATCTTATTTAACTACGATTAAAATATTTTGTATTGGAGCAGAAATTAAAAATAAATAAGTTAAAAATAATTGATTATGAGTAGGATGACCAACCATACAAGTTCACCCAATTTATGACCCACCTCGCGCGACGATGAGTACTATTCTACCACACACGCTACGATTGAACTCCAAAGCTACTACCAGTGGAACGATATTTACGGAAGCCCGTTCGTGACAAGTTATAAATATATCTAATCTGGCAGACGTCAAATAATTTTTTATGTTTGAAACGTAGTGGTGCAACCGTGGTTACAAATTTTGCAGTAGGCATCGGGAAATTCTATCCGATTTTCTTTATAATTACCATACAGTAATTGCATGAAAAAACTCTAAATGGTACTACTTCACAGAATTACATTTCTTATTTAAAATGAAATATTTTACCGCTTTTTACAGAATTTCATTTGTTTTTTTTAAGTTCCCATCCTGAATTAACTTCACGGGTATGAAACTAGCTAGAACGTTTCTAACATTAAAGAGCGATTGTTGAGTCGTCTGTACCGATTGTGCCAGGGATTTATTTCTCACATATTTCATTTCAATTTGAATGTGTACTCACAGCGGGTGTGACCGGTCAACAGGGGTTGTTTACTCCTCCACTGTACCTGATCTCACCTCTGGATTTGCAGAGGTCCGTGTTTGTCCAATGTTCACCAAATCTGTATATACTGTATCCTGGATATCCTGAAGATTAAAACTTTGGTATCTGTGATCTAATATAATTTTAATATAGAATTGTTCGACTCATCAATTTAATGATAAATCATATTCAATTTTTACCCGAGTACCCGATAATTTGAAGACAAAACACACTGTAGGAGAACACACATTAATCTATTAAATTCGAGCTCAAGTGATGAAGTCTCGAGCATTTGTTTTGGATTCTTCGTTGTCGATTGAGAAGGACTGTCAACGTCACACGTATGACAAACGCGACGATATCATTTTCCATATCACGAACTTCATGTTCCTTAGTAGTAATGTTCCATCTTCTCCTGTCTATGGCGTTTTCATTTCACAACATATACGTTATACCAGGGCATGCTCCTCTTATGAATGTTTTATTCTTTATACGTCTCGCCAATAAGCTACTGAGACAGGGATACGTTGTTGAACGATTGAAATCGTCACTAAAAAGTTTTATAGTCGATATGTGGATCTTGTTTCACAATATGAATTCCCCTCTCAGGAATGTTAGATACTATTCTGGAGCATGACTATATACAATGGCTTTTGTCTCATAACAGTTAAACTTTTAGGAATATTTGAATTGCATTTATGATTTTTTGTTTTCAACACAATAACGTGTGTTGTATTGAAAAGTATTTCTTATATAACCTTTGCATTGTAGGATCCACCACATTTCAAAATGGTTGTCTGTCAATGTTAGCCCATGTCAGTTAAGGGCATTTGGCGGCTCATTTGAGTAGTCGATCAGTGGTCTCGTTAGTTTAATCGTCACAACGAAAAATAATCCGGCGCCTAGAACGGTGCTGATTACCGTTTTCAACGTGGACGGTGCAACAAATATTTTCACGACGTCATTGAATCAATGTTTGGCCTTGAGTTTGTGGTATCGAGCTCAAGAAGAATTTACAGAATAAAAACAAATGCTCATTAATTGTGTATAATTTAAACAAAGTTTATTTTGTGTTTTATTTATGAGCGTAATACATGTACAAAAAAGTATTCTGAAAACGTCAGTAGACAATTGCAGGTTTATCTACTTCCTGGAAAATGATATCAATATTCATTTACATAATTTTACAATGATAAAATTGATATACACAATATTATATATAACCGTCCGAAAAAAGGGAATTTATTCAAGTTTTTACAAAAAAAACAACATTTGCTGCAACCGAGAAATACATATTGGAAAATGTCGTTGCTTTAATAGAATGAAGGCGCCGAATTTACACGTGGCTGTACAGCGTGTATTTATGAAGTAAGATAACAATTTGAAACTTCAATGTAATTAGAAAAAAAAATCTATGAAAAATCTAATTGAAATATCTAAATATAAGTGTGAACTTTACTGAAAAAATCAAAATAAAAACTACTAGGCATCTAACTTGCATATGCACTTCAAACAACTAGCACATCGTGTATGTATTGTACAAGTATCAGCTGTAGAGTAAATTTGTACAAACATGCTATTGTTTCTTACGTCGAAAGCGTCATGTAAATTAACAAAATGACGAAATAATAAATTAAATTCTTAAATGCAACTGCAGACACAATACTAATAAAATATAAATAATGAATTAATCATACTTGTACAGTATTAGCATTTTTTCTTCATATCTGTATGATTTAGAGAGGAAAATGTTAATATGTTTAATGTTTATTATTCATGAAACATGAGCCAAGCATGTTAAATGATAGCTGAGAGTTATATGTAGTAGTGAAGTTTCAAGTACAATTACATGGTTATGTTGTATCACACATTGTGTAGAAGTTCATAACAGGTAGTTAAAAACAAATAACAATACATAAAGACATATAATACATTGAAATGGACATCGAAATGTACATTTTTGTAATCATCAAATAACGACTTAATGGCAGAATTAGTGTGGCAACGCAGTACATGTTTATTTTAAACGTTAATACAAAGTACGATATTTTTGTACTGTACACTTGCTTTTGTGGGTGATTATCATCCAATACCACGAAACAATCTCGGACTTAAGTCAAACGTTAAAAGAAAAATCTAGATCAGTACAACTGTCATTGTGTAACAATGCATCAAAAGTACCATTTGGCAAGTCCATTGATATAAAGTGGGTTTTCCGGATTACACAATGTATATAAGCTGAATGATATTACGGTTAGACATAATATCATAGTTATAATGCTCAAGACAATCGTTTCTTTTAATTACACTACACCTATTGAGCTCCAATTTAGAATAGATTTTCTACAGAGAACGTGGTATCATGCAAGGCCAAATGATAAATCTAAATGCAATATGAAATCCGTCTAATAATGTAATGAATAAATAATCAATAAATAATTTAATGACAGTAATCTATTCACTATATTGATACGAAATGTAAAACACCACACAAACAACACATGTACCAGGTAAACAGAGAAAAATGATGGAATAATTCGAAGTGAAATCAAAGTTACTGGAAGTACAGGTGAACATGACAATATGAAAATGAATAGCGAATTGATTAATTAATATACTCAGTTGGTGCTCCGTGGGTAAATACAACTCGAAATCCGAGAGATAGAGAACAAACAGTTATAGTGATGATACCATTCTCTGTCCGGTTTTTTTCGGACTAGACTCGAAACTTTTTACAATACACCAAAATGGAGATTTATATACTTTTAAGTAATGCTTTGAATCCAATAATACCAGTAAATAGGGATGAATGTTGTAAGGCAGTGATTTATTGACCCTCTGACCTTGTAGCGTCTACAAAAATGAAATATAAAGTGTATGAAAAACAAGCAGTTGAATGTATATATAATTCAAACATTGGTAGGTGGGGTTCATTGTGAATTCTAATTATCCTTCAACTGAATCAACCATGCAACATGTTTCTTTTATCTTGGTTTTATGAACATTATACATATGAACAGCTCAAAATGCAAAGTTTACAATACTAGTTATGATTTTTAACTGCATAGTTAGTCAAACCAATCAGCTCCTGAAATACACGTGCATGCGTTATGTCCAGCAATTATAATTTAATACACATTTCAGGCAAAGTGCAAATTGAAACATCTGAATTATAAAATTGCAAATATAAAAATCTTCAACACTAAACTTTCTGTTCTGCTAAGAGTTTAGTTTCCTGCTCCAATACCAGGGTTGCTGCCGAGTTGGATATCTCTCGACCCTTTTCTTCTCCCTGGATATCAGATTTCAGTTTATGTGCAGATCCTGTAGATTCTCTTTTTTCTATGCTTCCAAAGGGACCATCCGTGATCGGCTCATAAGTTTCCTCGGTTTGAACTGGTTCGGATGACATAGAGCGATTACGTTTGTTTCCAAGAATTTTGGTTTTTATTGTTGAGAGGATGGGTGGTGCTGTGGGAACAAAGGATATGATATGTATAGATGAGATGACGAATTTAAAATAAAAACGAAATTTTCAAGCTAACTAATAAAGGCACGAACATATCCATGCTGTTCATGAGACATTGGTGATTTAGGGCGAATTTTAGACGGCGCGAATATGTTTTCTGTCATATTAGGGTGGAAATAAGATATATAGGAATCATTTTTTATGCCTTTGTATATATCTTTTTTTGCTATTGTATATTAATGTAAATAGTAACAAATGGGGAAAAGTTAGATAAAAAAAGCACACAGCTAATACCCCTTTAAGTTGGGAAGAATAGATATAAATATATAAGGATCCCCTTTCGACCGGTCACATGTACAGAATTTTCAATACACGATTTACACCAACGATTTAACCTTCAAGTTTTTTTTTTTCATCTTTTAAATAATATCTATGGATTAATCTCTGTGATAGCCGTTTGTTCCAAGTAAACTAGATTCCAGATTTTCTAAACATTTAAAGTTTTGGGTACCTTTGCCTCTCTGATCAGGTGGAAGTGCAGCTTCGTGTTTTGCTCTGTAGTAACAGCACATCACCCCCATAACCACAAGGAAAATGAGTGCCAGACACACGCCGACGACAATGCCCTCAAGTTTAATTCGATACTCGCGTTCCTCCGTTTCCTTGTTGTATTTGTCGGCTAAAATAAAGAAAGTAGGAATAAACATCAAATGATATATACCCGCATTAGTGTACATAGTTGTTTCTAATTTATCGTTTACGTGTATGTTTGTTTTTTTTTCATTTTGATTTCCATGTGGTTTGTTTTACTTTTGGTTTCAGGTCACCTCAACCCAATTATCATGGTGACCTCTTGCGATCGTGTTTTGTCCGCCATTGTGCGTTATCAACTTTTCACACATTTTCGAGATCTTGTGAAATAATCATATTTGACAGAAAATATCCCCGTGTAAGTTTGCGAACAATAATTGACTAATATCCCAAGGGGCCCCAAAATGGCCAGACATTGGCAATTATTTAAAATGTCATGAATATAATTAGCATGTTCTCCATGTAGTTATGCAAGTTACTCTGTTGAGTCTTGAAACCCCTATGGACCTTTTGTTCCTACTATTTTTGTTTGTTTATTTGTCTTTATTTGATTTCTAGGTTTTTCTTTGGTCGTTTGGTTTTTTTTTATTCTGTTTTATTTATGTGTTTCCAGACAACGGAAAAGCAACGGAGTAATCAACCATAATGATTAAATTCACTAACCTCTTTCTTTTCACACAATACATAACTACGTTCGATAAATACCGCAACCCGAATTTCCGATGCAATGTGTTCAAAGCTATCCAGAGATTATTATAAATTTCTTGGTGTGTTGCACATATATTGATCCGAGAAACAAGCCAGTTATTTATATATATATATATATATATATATATATATATATATATATATATATATATATATATATATATATATATATATATATATATATATATAAGAGAGTAATGTGGTCGTGCACAGCTTAATATATTTGAAAAAGTTCTATCAAAATGGCGGAACTCCTTGATGATTCCAAAGATGGATGAAAACGTTCGGAGAACAGTATAATTAACAAACTGTGATAAGATATGAAATGAAACTTTAGATTTATTACATTTCCGCCATTATATATATATATATATATATATACACTACATAGAATGAAATCTGGGTTCACAATACACAATTGTTATACATGCGGTATCTTTGAGACGAGAATGGCATTAGAGTGATAAATAAAGTTCTTTCGATCAATAATTTAAAGAATAGATTTTCACCACTTTTATATACAAATGTATTAAGGTAACACAGACCTCAGAAGTCAATACAAGAGTTATCTATCTTTGACCTATAAATCCGATTGATAATACTACTGCATGTACTACTACCGTGTTACTACTTATAATCTTTTAATTTATTTATTATTTATTTATTTCAATGGCGTTTAATACCACAATCGACAAATTTCAGTTATATGGTGGCAGTAAGTTTTTTAATGGTTGATGGAATAAATCGGTTACAATGTACAGTTTTGTATTATTGTCCATGATCAACGATTCTTTTTATCTAAAACTTATTGTAGTGTTAATTCAGCTATTGATTATTTATCATAATGTTCCTTGATTATGTCGATATCACTAGTCATACAAGACCTAGACAGGAAAAACAATACTTGATGACTTCGGTTATAATGAATATTTAATCGATAAAGTTGCGAAGTCTGGTAATTATGTCCTGTAACTTACTGGCTATATTATTGTACAGTACTGTATCCTGTCATAATACTGAGTATGTAAGAACTCGAATCTATAGAGAAAAAAGGTTAACCATTCAGCGTTGTAATCACAGCAAGGAGTAACGATCATTTCGTGTCTTTAGACTGGGATTTACTTCTTTTTGGCACAATATTTTACAACATGTATAAGTGAATGCAAATACAGTATTACCAAACGTACCAAATTGATTTAGAATTTCATTTAAGATTATGGCACATTTGCATGACTTGCGAGAGATAGATTTTTTTAATACTTGTAATTGAATTTATCTAACGAATAAACTCTTGTCAGAGTGCATTTATAGTCAATATGGATGTCGTGTGGGTGACAGATAAAGACATGAATATTTATCTGTCACCATATAGTCATCCATATTGATAATAAATGCACTCTTACAAGCGTTCATTCGTTATACACATTTACATCTCATAGTTTTCATATTGAAATATTTTGCCTTAAACTTGAAGCTGAGCTAGGAAGATAAAAAGCTTTTGAACTGTAACATGTAACGACACATTTGCACTTCGTCTCTCCACACAGCAGACGTATTTGTAAATGTTTCACCAGAAAACAAGCCCCACAACAGGTAAAAAAGCGGATTACTTATTTTGGTCGTCATTGTATATTTGTACTCGCGACGCGAAACGTGCGAAGTCCCAGAGGCCCAATCAAATTCGCGTCGGACGCCTACCTGTACTTCTCAACAAAATAAACATCTGTGCCTCGATTGAAGTTTTCTGCAACGTACAAACAGAAACAAACAGAGAATATTCAGTTCATCCATACTAAATCCAAAAGTTATTCCATTAATATTATTACTAACTTCTAAAGCAAAAACAAAGCGATCTGCTTCTTACTGTCATTTTGGCAATGAGCCATGAGCCAGGAACAGCGAAATTCAAGTTAGAAGAGTAAAGTATAGAGTACATATCATTGATATTTCTCCCATGATATTTCTCTCACAGATTATTCCTTCCTTTTATGATTTTCTTGTCAACCCAAAGCTGCTGACAAGCTACATGCGTTATGAAGTCATAATACAATTTATGACGTAGAACTTCTGAGCTTCTAGAAAGATGAAGATACATCTTTGTGTGACGTCAGATGAGGGACTTCTATTATAAATATTATAGACATAATACCAAAGTTATAGTGCTCAAGACGATACCGTTTCTGTCAATTAGACGTCATCAGTTGAGCTCCAGTTTGAAAAGTATGTGTTTTTCTAAAGATAAAGTGGTGTCATACAGGGCCAAATAATATATCTAAAAGTATAGCCTAAATCCGTCTAAGAGTAACCACTGTAAAAAAAATGACTATCTTAGCTTTAGAAAATTTTCGAATTTAAATCGCCGTCTAGATTAACACTGAGTCTATGGGAGACTGCCACGGAGAATGTAAACATATTTAAGTAAATAAGCAGATGGTTTGTTTTGCTATAATTATATAGACACCGAGTCTAAACCAAATAGAAGCTCCAGCCAGAGTAGAGGTACCACAGATGCATTGAAATGATACAGTTATAATTGATGCGATAAAAAGTCGATAAGGCTAGGACTGTTCAAGATCTTCGCTCCGATTACATTTTAATATCTCTTTGAGTTTCAAAATATATTGATCTGTGGACATTTCTAATCTGTTTAAGTTAATCGAATACGTAGATCGACTTACAAATTTTTTGTTCGTTTACAATCACAGGGTTAACTTTTTGTTTCTTGCAAACTGGATATATATCGACGTGGAAGGAATACAACTTCCGGTCTTTCCACTCCATAGTGTATTTGTCACTTTCTATGACGTATACTTGAAGAAGATCTGCCTTTGGACACCACGGTCCTTTAAAAAGGTTTCTGCAATCATACTCCTGAAATGAAGCAACAAATTATGAGCAAAGTATAACGAAGAAATACTAATGGAAGTCCATTGGAATACGACAAATTAGATATTGAATCTCAACACAAAGAACAATTGCGAATCCGAAAACTTGATGGGACCAGGTTTCCGGAAGGAACTCTCTTGCTCTTTATCAGAAATGAAGCCAATGAGGTTGAGCGAAACATTATTTCAAATAGACATTCTCTATCTCGAGCGCAAATTTTGATTAGAAAAGTGTGACCAATACACACAAACACAAATACACTCGCACATGCTCTCTCGTGCCCTTTGAGAGAAATGAAGCCTATGATGATGATGATGATGATGATAATCGAAAATGTCACACACACACACACACGCGTGCGCGCGCACACACGCACACACACACTTTCTCTTACACTTTCACAGAGAATATGATGATATATAGTTTGCCAATTGTAGTGATACCTCTCTCTCTCTCTCTCTCTCTCTCTCTCTCGCTTTCTGAGAGTGGATATATAGTTTGAAATTTGTAGTAATACCTGCTCTCTCTCTCTGTCTGTCTCTCTCTGTCTGTCTCTCTCTCTCTCTCTCTCTCTCTCTCTCTCTCTCTCTCTCTCTCTCTCTCTCTCTCTCTCTCTCTCTCTCTCTCTCTCTCTCTCTCTCTCTCTCTCTCTGAGAGTGGATATATAGTTTGAAATTTATAGTAATACCTGCTCTCTCTCTTCTATGAAAGCGGATATATTCTTTATGCTATCTGACTTGTGTAATCACACCCTATTTTTAAAGCTGTTATTGATGCACAGTATATACACACATAAGATGATCAGTTATAATATTCGATTACGATGTAATATCATACTCAATGTAATTATCTCCAATCAAAGAAATTTGTTTACAGTGCACTTGTTTTTTTTATTGTAAAAGGTTATCTGTAGATGATTAATTTACAAAATCAAATTAAAACATATAATATGACAAGATGATTACAAAATTGTTCGAAAGTATAGAAATTCTAATACATCGATCAATTTTACCAATCCACAAAAATCAATAATTCTTTTTTTATTTCTTTTTACTGCGGTTGACATTGTTAGAACTAGGTTACAGAAAGGTATACCGTGTTGTTATTCGTTGTTGATTAGAGAAATGCAATAAAGGAAAGAATAAACAATTATCAAAGTGAGTAAGATTTTGAATTTTGAATGTTGTTTTACGCCACACTCATCAACAATTTTTAGCTCGCCTGTTCCAAGAACAGAAGAGCTATTGCAGTCACTATTTCGGCGTATTCGTTGGCGTCGGCGTCGTCCTTTTTCTGTGTTAAGCTTTTGTTTAAGTCCATTGTGGGCAAAGTACTGAATCTTCACATGCACATTTTCTACTTAACAATGTCATTGTCTACTCAACAGTGTCATTACTCAACAATGCAGGGGGATTTTGCAGGGGGATGCTGGTTGCTGTGGCCTAATTTTGAATCAACTTTTTAGCTCGCCTGGACTAGTACTGCGTTAAGCTTTTGTTTCAGTCAATTGCGAGCCTTCGCGACCAACTATTTTTTAGTTATATGTTGGCGGCCAGTTTTATATTGTGGTGCAGTACTGATACATGTATGTAATAAGATATACCGTAATACAGACCTGAAACCTGGGTCAATATAAATTTTTAAAGTTCATATTGATGCCATCAGATTCGTTACCACAAAAATCCTAAATTGTATTACAGGTACTGACTATGTTTAATACTGAACAAGAACTGAGAATATAGTTAAACCGATCAATGACAAAAAGTAGTTTTTGTTTGGTTTTTTTCAGTTGATGTTTTCCAGTTATAACTTGTATGCTGCCTACCAGTTTTTAATCGTGGAGGAGAGAACCCGGTTAAAAGTCTTTTGAAACAAGTGAATTATTGGATACTGTTCATTGTTTGCATCTCTGTCTGATAAATGGCTCAGGCAAAGTGCGTTATAGAAGCAAATCTTAATTTGTACAATATTGTTCTGTGACCCCAAACCAATTTGCTAGGAAATAAAATACGTCTTCGGATAGTTGAAGAATATGTCTTTATAGTTGTTTCATGTTGTAAACTTTGAATATTATTATGTAATGTTTGTATTCAAACCAATCCTGTAACAGGACGGTTGCCTATCATATTGATTGAACTCGGATGAACATCATTCAAAAGTTTTCAAAATCAGCGGTTTCATAAAAATGTTTTGTTCTGGCGATTGCATATTTGCATATGAATTATTTTTCAGGGCCCGACAGTTTACGATGTTAGCGAATTATCTATCTGCATGATCAATGGTAGGATAAAATATGAGAATTACGACAGTCTGTTATTATAACTATTTGAGTGAAATTAATGTTGTGTATATCTTTGAAAATTGTATTTCATATATTAATTATGAAAAAGAACATCCATGGTATGATTGCATATGTTTTACATGTTTTTCTGTATGACGCCAGGTTTCACTTCTAGATTATACTAGAAGACAATGTCTGTTTACTGTTCTTTGAGATTCCGCCGTCCGATGTCACTTCTAATAACACAGGCGTTGATGTCTGTTAATTTTTCATTACGATTCCGCCGTAACGCCTTTAGCAATTATACAAACGTCCACGTCTGTCTACTGTTTATTGCGTTTCTGTTAAGACGTCTGATGTCGATTCTGATTATACAAGACGCCCGTGTCTGTGTACAGTTCATTGGGTTTCCGCTGTGATATCTGATGTAATTTCTGGATTACGCCAGTAGCCCGCATAAGTCACCATCGTGAAATCTGAAGTCCTTCTGGATGATACCAAAAGTTCATGTCTGACTATTGTCTTTTGTGTTTCCGCTGTGACGCCTGGTGTCATTTCTGGATTACACCAGTCACCCGTATCAGTCACAATCGTGATATCTGAAGTCCTTTTGGATGATACCAAAAGTTCGTGTCTGACTAGTCTTTTGTTTTTTTCACTGTGACGCCTGGTGTCACTTCTTGATCAAACCAGAGGTTTGCTATCCCCTGTGTTTCCGATGAGACCTCTGATGCAAGTTCTGGATTACGCAAGACTTCTGATACCACTTCAGGATCATACCAAATGTCTGTTTCCGCCTACTGTCCAATAACGCTTGGGTCACTTCAGGATCATACCAAATGTCTGTTTCCGCCTACTATCCAATAACGCCTGGGTCACTTCTGGATTATACCAGAGGTCTGTTTCCGCCTACAATCCTTTGTGTTTCCGACTTGACTTCTGATGCAAGTTCTGGATTATGCATGACTTCCGATGCCACTTCAGGATTCTATCAGAACTTTGTGTTTGTCTACTGTTCATTGTATCTATAATGTGACATTTGATGTTACTTCTGGATTCTATCAGAACTTTGTGTTTGTCTACAGTTCCTTGTATCTATAATGTGGCACTTGATGTCACTTCTGAATTCTATCAGAACTTTGTGTTTGTCTACAGTTCCTTGTATCTATAATGTGACACTTGATGCCACTTCTGGATTCTATCAGAACTTCGTGTTTGTCTACTGTTCCTTGTATCTATAATGTGACACTTGATGTCACTTCTGGATTCGATCAGAAGTTCGTGTTACTGTTCCTTGTATTTATGAGGTGACACCTTATGCCTTGTATTTATATGATGTGACACCTCATGTCACTTCTAGATTATACCAGAACTCCGTGTCTGACTTTTATTTTCCGTTTCTCCGCATTGATGCCTGACGTAACTTCTGGGTTAGACCAAACGTTACTGTGTTTCTATATTGTTTTACGGATTTCCCATGTTGTTGACACATTTATGTCTGTTTAACCAGGAAATTCAGTCTCATCACAAACTTGTTTCGTCGAAATTGATGATTCATTTTACTTGAATGCGTTTTTACTTATTATAAATCCATGACATTTACACAACGTATACGTGAATATGATTGATTGCATTAATTATAATGAATTTCAATATTTCTCTGCTTGAATCGCTTGTTGCACACAAGCATACCCTTGGGTATAAATGCAGTACAACTCGTAAATTATGTATATCTATGTACAATATGTACATACGCACTTCGCATTTGAGTAATCAACAGTCCTTAAATATACTACGTGTTATAACATTGAAAACTTTGTAAAAATCACAGACACCAAAGTATTTATCGTACAGGCGTTCAGGAGACAATACAAGTCTGGTGAACGTTGGGCAAAAACGGACCGCTGAAATTTAGATGTGGTACAGTTGACATGGAGGAAAAATGATCTGTTGTTGACCAGTCAGGGAGAGAGAGAGAGAGAGAGAGAGAGAGAGAGAGAGAGAGAGAGAGAGAGAGAGAGAGAGAGAGAGAGAGAGAGAGAGAGAGAGAGAGAGAGAGAGAGAGAGAGAGAGAGAGAGAGAGAGAGAGAGAGAGAGAGAGAGAGAGAGAGAGAGAGAGAGAGAGAGAAAGAGAGATATTAGTGATATTTAGAGGTAATAAACATGGACATGAAAATTTTATATTAAATTTATGACGTTATTATTGTGTACACAAATCACAAAAAAGTAATAAATTAATCATATGATATATTGTCTATTTCTTTATAAACTTTAACAATACTGTATCGATTTCCTTTGACATCTCAGAGAGAGAGAGAGAGAGAGAGAGAGAGAGAGAGAGAGAGAGAGAGAGAGAGAGAGAGAGAAAGAGAGAGAGATGCCTTATAGTTTTTCAAAATCTTTATTGACTGATATAATGAAAGACTCCCGGACAGTTTTTTATCACATTATGCAATTCCACTTGCAGGACAAAAACGTCAGTAGAAGCCACCAGCAATAAACAAATGACACTCCATAAACATGTATTGTTCCTTCAATTTGTAATGAATATTAGTACCACGTGTGTCCTGATTTCGAGTCCCGGTTCTAATTATCTAATTATTGACAGTTATCATATTTGTAATGTCGTGACATTGGTGAAAGAACGAATTCTCGTGCACCGGAATCCTGGAAAAAGCTTGGTCAAAGATCATAGAAAATAAAAGAAACTTATGGAAATTTTTTTCCACGTACATAATGCGACTGCTATATGCAGAGATTTTTTTCCAATTAGTGATTGTTAAAACGCAGATTGTCATTAAATCAAATTCATATGAGTCTTGATCACAGAATATTGATTAAGATGTAACAGTGTTAAGAAAAGAAAATATACACATGCAGAAAGTAATATCTTTATGCAGCATGTCTAATACACAGGTGATAAAGAGACTTATATGAATGTTAAATGAATATTTGTGCGTTCACGTTACTAAGTAAATATACTGTTATTATTTCAATATGACGTCAATGTGACGTCATGCTGATATTGTGAAATGCAAATAATTTACAGAATGTTCAGGACAGATTTATATATATCTAAATATTCATTGACAACATAATAATGCACAACTAATTGGCATTAGGTGAGCATATTGTCATATGCAAAACAGGAAATAGTCAATATCAGATCTTAAAAGACAATTGTTCTGTATCAAAAGTCAATCGGTATCACTGCAAAAGAAAGACAAACGAAAACGGATCCTAACAAAACAGTTACATAACATACTTACAAAAGAATAAGAAAGATATGCTAGAACAGTGAGACGCCCGCTTACTAAGGTGTGGTGTGGTTAACGGGGTTGTAGCAGGTTTTATCAAATACAGACTATGTCTGTAAGATACAAATGATGTACCCGCTCGTATCTTTTGCATTATAGATTTAAGCTAAATTAAGTGATCAACATTTAATTATGTAACGGTGACCCTGTGATGGTGGGTAATATTTGAGTGTTTGGGGGTAAAATATCACACATAGTGCCGTAACTCAAACGCTATAGAAAGTTATTGAGTCTATCTATAGACGGACGGTAGGGTGGAAAAAGTATGCCCGTCGCTACATACATAACGTGGGCATAATGAGTAAATGAAGTTTTTAGAGATGCTAAAAGCCTTATGGATATAAGTGATTACTAGTATTCCAAGATATGATGTATATCCCTGAATAATAACGAAACAGGTAATATATCTGAATGTACAGATTTACATACCTTCACTTTGTCCGTTTCTAGTCCGGAGAAAATAATCCCTGTAAATTTCATTTTCACTTGACATGTTTCTAGATTTGTGTTTTCCAATGCAACACATATTTTATCACAGGTAGTGTCACCTTCACTCAAAGCACGGAAAGTTACTCCACACGCGCCCCTATGCACTCTTCCGGTTGCCGTGATCGTGGTCTTATTTCCGGTAGTTATGTCGTAGACCCTACCACAGTTGTCATTGTGGTCTGGTTGTTCGTCGAGACTAACTGTAATAGATCAACAATAACAAACTTATAATATTAGTAAGATATATACTGCCTTAAGTTTATGGAAGATTCTAGGTATCTAGGACCCAAAGTCACAAAAATAACTCCATACTTAAACTTGATCTTTATTTTTATTTTTTTACTTCTTTGTCGTTTGTAAATCTTCTGCATTTGACTGAATAGGAAACACCTTATTTATCATCATATACATAAATGGTTTTGGTACACAACTATAATTATACATACACACACACACACACACACACACACACACACACACACACACACACACACACACACACACACACACACACACACACACACACACACACACACATATATATATATATATATATATATATATATATATATATACTATTTCTGGGGTTTCCTTCAAATGTCAATAACAATACCAAAATTATAGTTTTACAAAAGATGTCAAAAGAACTCATTATTTACAACTCTATTACATCAATTCTAAAGCATGTTCAGTTGTAGCATGTAATTTGTGTGTTTCTAACTTAGAATTATGAAATGTTAGTTAAACGTCAGTACTGAGTGAATGTTATTACCTTGAACCCAAGTGTATTAATCTATATCAATCTGCAATACAACTAAAATGTTATTTCTATATATTATTGGTCTTTTCATACTCAAAACATTCCTGATATATAAATTACTATAGTTACTGTAAATTACTATTAACAGTATAAAAATATAAAAATTTCAGATACCAAAGTATAAATCAATAGAATGTCAAGGACATAGATACAAATCCGTTAAAAATGGACAAACACGAACCTCTTGAAACCAAGAGGTGGGATCAGGTGCCATGGAGGAGTAGCTGTGTTTACTATAGTGCATGAAAGTTATATTATAGTAAATAGTGTCTTTACTAAAGTAAATTAGTTAATATTAGTAACTACACTTAAATATAATAAATGAATCTATCAATTTAATAAAGGGCCATTAGCTGTGCTTTTCAAACATATATGAATACATTTCCAAAAGTTCGTTTTTGTTACTTACATTGATGTATCATAACAAATATGAGCTAAACACAGACGTAAAAGTCTTATAATCCTATATGTTTGTGAAAATAAGGTTATATCCAGTGTCATTTCCAAACGAAGAATTACCAAACTAGGTTTCTCAAACAATGTTAACAAGATATATAGGGCTTTAAGAATATTGTTCACCAGTCTAATGAATCAAACATTTTCTATGGAAATTTGAAAAAAAAATCCAGAGCTAGTGATTCCGATTGTTTTAGCCATATTTATCGCGAAGAAAACAATTCCATATACTTGTTATGTAATTGGAAGTTACAGGTGGTTTTGATTTTTACGACTATTACAAAACTGTCTTCCTGTCCTAACGCCCTGTGATTTCACGAGATTTTAAGTTTGATAAACCCTAAAAATGCACAGGAACAGGTCTATGGAATGGATCAAACATTCCGGTATTTCACTTCACCATATGTCATTTCTAAGTACGTTAAAGTATATCGTAACATGTTTATGTCAAAGAACTTTCTGATACAAAGTCTATAAATATTATTATCAATACCATAGTTACAGTTTTACAAAGGAGTTAAAAATAAATGCACAAGACGATGTTTCTGTCAATAAGGTTTCGTCAGTTGAGCTCGAATTTAATATAGATATATTTTCGAAAGAAAAAATGGCATCATACAAGGCCAAATTATAAATCCTAATAAAATCAAATTGGAATAATTCTCAGTTTGCTGATGATCAAAATGAGCAAGAAGGAAAAAAAACGTACTGAAGTTAGTCATAGTTTTGATAGAATATGATGAAATTATATTGTGTACTTACCGGTCATATCTGCCTCATTCGAACACGCTGTTGTGACCAACGACAAAAGAAAAATATACAGCGGAGGTAAGAATTCCCTTTGAAAGCTCATGTTTATTGAATCGATAGACCTGTAAGAATATAAGCAATTTTTAATGTTGGAGTTTACAAAGAAATATATTGTTACATGATTAAGGAGATGTTACCATAGAATATTGATATAGAATCAATTGATGAAATAGTATGAAAAGGTTACCATGACAGGGATTGTTGAATCTCTGGTATTCAACAATTCAATCTGCAGAATATGTACATTAAAATTGTCAGATGAAATGTAAGAGATGAACTAACTCAAGAGGTGGCATACGCCAAAAACATCGTCTGCGATAAAAAAAAGAGAATACTTCATGGCATAGTAGTTAGAGTATATGAAGCTGCCACCTCTAGTTACTGTGGGTACAGGTCTCACTGGACCCTGAGCTGATTATGGTAGAAAGGTACGCTCGGGTGACAGTTGCTCAAAACGCAAATAGTATGTACAAAGTTTTTCTCTTCAACCATATAAAATGCCTGCCACCACATGGCCCTGTGTAAAACAATATTGGTGACAACACAATGTAGCATTTTGTATTTTATATACACTAAATCTGGCATATTACGTTCCCATAATATAATCCAAACGATATCTATATATAAATATATATATATATATATATATATATATATATATATATATATATATATATATATATATATATATATGGCTTGATTATCGAGATATTTCTTAAATAAGGAAAGAAATTTATATGTTTCCAATAACAAAAATTTCAATAGCCTGAATATTTACGGTTAAAGGTGCAATGTGTTTTCATGAATGAATGGGACTTAAGGCGAGGTTCTAGTGTAAGTATATAGTTCCATAGTCATCTACATTTGTAGTAACATTATGTCAGTCTGAGATCACATGATCTGATGTTTGATATTCCGAATTGTACAAGCCATTAACATTTCACATGTTTTTTGTACTAAATGTGAGTTTTCCAGAAAAATGAAATCCCTCTATGCTAATAAAGACAGCTGCCAAGTTCTCCACAGAAGTTTGTTGAAATTCCAATAATTATACCAACAGAACAAGTCGCATCTCCTCCTAGTGTCTATGATCGATTGTTTCATTTTTAGGACAAGGATATTTAACTCTAAATTACTTGCTTTTATTTTCGTATGCGTTCATACAATTGCAATAGAAAGATGATGAAAAATGCAATCTGAAAGTAGAAGACGTGTAGAGATAGACAAGGTAATGGAGAAAAGACGAACAGACACACCCTTTCTCTCACTTGGGATCGATTTGTCCGCGAATTTACATGTTACGGAAAATGTCTCACCATGCTGAGTGATATAAGGTCATTCCTGAAGTGTCGGAACTATTTTGTTGTCTGCTTGTAAAAAAGATGGATTCAGTTGCTCTTCAAAGCAACACGAGGAAACAAAACAGTCAAACGCCACTTTGTACAATCCATGTACAAAAATTCTGTTTGTTCATGATGTGTCTTGTCAAGTCTTATTCAAACAAACGTTTATCTGTGTTAATCTATTTATCTAATGAAAATCTCATAGGAATATAAAATTACATATACCACAGTAGTAACATTAAGTCCTCACGACGATATACATGTACTTTATTCTGAGGATATCCTTAGCTTGGGCTATACGAATTGTTGGAGTTAAGAATATCCCCATGCTTCAGTAGAGTCTGAGGTTTTATGATGCAGTAGTCAGCTGTGACATCTCTTTTTCTGTAAATGCCTGTCTGGTGTATTTTAGATACAGTAAAAATAATAGTGCCCGAATACTTTTTCGGATAGTTTTTAAGGTACTTAGATATATTAGATAGATAGTTTTGGAATGGCGCCGCGCATCATCTGACTAAACTCTTGAGAAGCTCATTATACCAAAGAAATATGCTTACTTTTTACTCTTACGTGAAATCCACGACTTACACTACCGGGGTACCTTTGAAAATGGACCCCGTTGAAAATGGCCGTTTAACACAGAATTGATCGACCTACTCCGCTTGACCAAAAATTCATGCCACAAACTCGTCGAGGCAAATTAGTAGGGTCGAGCTGAAAGAAACTAGTTTTGTGGCATGAATTTTAGGTCAGGCGGAGTAGGTCGTCAAGTTTGTGTTAAACGGCCAATTTGCAACGGTCAACCCAGCAGCTGTCATTTTGCAATGGCACGATCCATTTCCAACGCCATTCCGGTTCCATATGGAAGGTTGAGATTTGACCACTGTTCCATTTTCAACGGTGACCCATTTTCAACGTTACACCGGTACAAATGGTGGACAGTTACCTTAACTTATATCCTAATGTAAATTGAAATCCACGATATCTTAATACTTTATTTTGTAACGAGGTTTTTAGTTACTGTGGTTTTACAGTACTATAGGTATATCGACTGTTTTGTATGATGCTGTTAATCTCTTGGGCTTTCAAGCATCATTTGACTAACAGTGTGTATTGATGTTTCAGATTGTAGGCTGCTTACATACTTATAAACACGTGTTATGTGTAATAAAAGTCTTGTGCATTCCGATACAATTATTCCTGAATAATTATGGTATGCAAGTATCCAACAATTAATTACTCTTTAAAACAACCATATATACAATGTATTCCAATAGCGATTCTAAAACTGATACAGGATATTTCTTTATTGTTTTTTCCTTAGCCTAAAACACTCAAAGCGGCACATTTGGGTAGAGTATATGCCGCTCAAATGGAGGAACAAGGGTTCCATTCTATGCACAGGGTCATTCCTTCATAGGTCTCTGTAAAACGGTGGTCGCTAATATTTCGCACAGCTCTCAGCATTGGATACAAATGTCAGGTATCTTCACCTCATTGACATACGTCAAAAAGCAAAGGTAAAAACTTATGGTGCTTCACTTATGTCTGTGAAAATGTTTTGTACTGGGCATAGAAACAAACAAAACAAAACAAACGGAATTAGTATCTGAACCTGTCAAGCCATTGATTTCATTTTAAAGTTATCCATTTTAACACTCTTGAACACATTTACCATTTATCAAAACTTCAAAAACATTGAATCGACACGGATATATAAATAAAATGAATCAATTCAGTCACAATGAATATTTGATATTCAAAATAAACCACAAACCTACCTCAGTTTCCTTTAAGAAGCCATGGATAAAATTACTAATGTTGGATTTCTTTTTCGCTCCACTGTCAGACCTTAAAAAACTGAAGTTTTCCTTGGAACAGATAAGATCAGTGGCTTCCACGCTATCCACTCACTGATACTTCTGTATCCGTACTACGCCATCAACGTTATGTTATGTATAACAGTTTATTTCTCTGGAGGTTCTCGCGGCATGAATTTAAGAGTGAATGCAATATTTATGAAATCTCGTGTGAATCATACGGAAGCCTAAGGTAGATTCTGCTGTTGAAGTCTGTGTGATGCGCGCACTGCCAACATATGCGATGGTATCGATTCTTTTTGTGTATTAGTGTGGAAATTGATCTGCTTGCTTTAGGACTTCATAATATAGTCTTATTCATGCCTTGTAACATGTAATAAATGAACTGGTTAAATAAAAACCCAATATATAAATAAACAAGTACAGTACAATGCAATACAATAAACATACATACATACATACATACATACATACATACATACATACATACATACATACATACATACATACATAAATACAGACAGACAGACAGACAGACAGACAGACACAAACATACACACATACTTACATACATACATACATACATACATACATACATACATACATACATACATACATACATACATACAAACAAATATACATACATACATACATACATATTTTATATACAAATACATGTTATAAAACGTTTTAACATCAAATTACATATCAGTTAAAGAATGTATTGACAATTGTCCAAATAGTAACTAAAATATTCGGTCAAAAGTTCACGGAATGTCGCTGAAGTGGTCAAGATAAATGGACCCAAGGGAACGGGACACAGCGATCTGTTCACGGGATGAACGAGTAATTGACAACAAATGCACATCCTAAAGCACACATTAAATAAATTAACTTTAGGTTCTATCAAATCAATAAAGCGTATTGTGTTTTCTAATTTTGTAAGTGATATGGGAATTTTGAATCAACATAAAATGGAATACAATATGAAATCAACAACTTAATATTTAAAAAGTAGACACGTATCACATCATTGATACGGTACATCACTTTCAATTAAAGAATTTTGCGTAAATTCAATAACGGTCTAGTTTGCGTTTTTAAAATATAACGTTTTGTATGCATTTAAAAATTTTGTCAACGTATGTGACAGTACTGTGCTAATATCGATGGATTTTACCAAATAATGCACGATGTTGCAAACAACCATTCCTTATTTGAGGAAACTTACATCTTAAAACGTATAACATACAAACTATCAAATTAATATGAAAATCATGATGTCATGCTGGAAACATGTACGCCTTTTTATAAAGACGTACAAAATGTATTGGGGCACTATTTTTATAATTTTTATAATTTTATATAAAACGACATATCTTCACAAAAAACATCGTGAATTCATTTCTTACAGCATTCCACTAAAATTTACACCTTTGAACGATGAGTTTCATTATAATTTTTGAATTTCCATTTTCTGTATTAGAAATTTAAGATTTTTTCATTTAAACAGTCTTTAATTTTTGTGACAAAAACTTCTAATATGGGTAAGTGCAATTGTGACGTCTAAATTTTAGTTTCTATATAATTTTTCAAATCTTTGAAATAACAAATTGGAAAATTACACCCAAATAATTATGGAAACTTCGACACATTCTCTGTTCGATGGTGAAATTGTATTGGAATCTGGCAAAAATGACATTACAATATTTTTGGAAAAAATGTAATTTCATATTAAATATATATATAAATGCTACACTGACCGAATATGTTTTGTATAACTCTACATATTCAATACAACCTTTGCAACACACGAAAATAAACTCTTTTGCACTTCTAAAATCGTAAAGACCTGGAGTGATTGGTACGCAAAATAAACATTTTCGCGAATTAAAATTATTTTATTACATATTGCTGTTATGATATTATTTAAAGATCAAAGATGATATCAAGTTGTCTAAATAAACCATAAAATGTTTCCCATTTCGGTGTAAATTTTGGCCTTGTATGATACCATTTTCTGTTTCGGAACTCAAAATCTATTTCCAATTTCAGTTAGACTGATTCAATCTTATTGACGGAAACGATCGTCTTATAAAAGCATTTGATTTGTTTTTTTATAACTTTAACTTTGGTATTATGTTGATAATATTTCAAGATGTTTTGATTTAAAGTACGACGAGATTGGAGTTCAATGTATTGTGAAATGCAACTGATAACAGAATACTATATGTACGAGTTATTCTACTGAGAGTTATCGAACACGTGATAACAGTTTTCTGAACTCTTATTCAAACTCACATTGGTGAAAGTGCTTGTAAAAGTTTAGAATATGGAGATGCAGGCAAGGCGTATGACTAAATTTGTTTTTTAGTAAATTAAAGCGTAAATTGACAAAATACAAGCTGGATTTGTAAATTTTATGGGAAATTAAAGCTTAAATTGAAAAAAGTCCAGATGTATGGCAGTGAATGTACTTAGAGAAAATCAATTCCCCGTTTCGTGGAGTATTGAAACTGCTTCGTTATTAACAAGATAAATACTTTATCTGACGTAATGCGACCATTAATATTGATTCTGTTTTCACTACTTACTTCTTAGAGAACATCTTACAACATCGCAAATAATGATTCATAAAATTTGCAGTTTGGATGTGGAATCGCGGTAAAGTGGGTAAGATGAACGGAACACGTTCTATTGCATCACTATATTTTAGGCACAACCCTTTAACTGAATAATGTGATATGATTTAAAATTACAGAAGCAGGTTGAGTTGTCATAAATAATTAATGTAACTATACGACAAAGATTAAAACTAAATAATTACTTCAATGTCTTATCATAACGTTTGCTACATAAGTACTTGTATAGGTTTCATTATGTATCATCTGTATACGATGTTTGTGTCACCATAATAATAAGAGGAGATAGGGTCTGCTCAGAGTACTGTCAATGTATAATTCCTACTTACCTGAAGCCACAAGAATGTGGACAATCGTGTTTGAAATTATCATGTCAATACAATTATGACTTTACCTGACATCACCATCATCTGAAATGTCCAAGAACGTATGTTAATGAGTTATTCCACCTGCTATTTGTTTTTAGATATAAGCAAACCAATGCACACAACACAAACAGGCGTTGAAACAATGCATATATTAAAGTACTTCATTGTCATTAAAATTACGCGGACAGTACCCAATTCATTAACATCACTTGTTTTAGTTTGATCGTGATTACGACCTCACTGTTCGTTTGATTGTTAGACAGTGGATTCTTGCGCCTCCATTTCACCCGAGCTTACCTCTGTAGCTTCCTGAGGTCCATGATTATCTATATACCAGCGTGCATGTTTATAGTATTGTTAACTACCTTAATAACTACTCATTTTCACGTAAACATTATAATATCTAGACAGTATATTAACGTAGTGCAACGTGTCATTCTCTGGTTTCAGTACTAGCTGATCATATCATACCAATGTGATCTCTCTAGAGACAGTACCTTTGTTCAAAATTTAAAGCCATAAAATACTATGATAGCGATCTTTTTACGTGGTTACTTTGAGTTACTGTCGGTTGTTGACAATGAATTAATTTGGGTTTATTACTTGGACGTGTTAGATGCCACTTTTTCCTTTAGAATCATTCATTTACTTTTAAAAATTGAACTCGAACTGTTGAAGCTTTCTTGATAGAAATAATAGTCTTAAGCATTTATTTTGGCTATTTTAAACTCATAACTTGCTATTATGTTTTTTATTCTCAACCATCAAATCTATCTTGTATATGCACATTTCTTTTTTTTCTGTTTTTTGTTTTTGTTTTAAAAGCACCTTTACAATCAATGTAATGCAGGATATAAATAAATATAAATGTGTTGGCTTTAATGAAATTGATGTCCCAAAGACGTTCCCAGCCCGCCATTTCTAGTTTTTGTTCATTTAGAAATTAATAAATTGGATGTTAATGTCTTTTCTCTAAGGTAACGCTTTATTCTACAATGAAATTAATGGGAAACAAATAGAAATACTTTATTGATATCATATATAACATTGAATCAACGTCTGCTCTATCAGGACATCATAATTCATATCCGTTTGATATCTCCAATGTGCTTTATCGCAGTATACAGAGCTTCATGTAAGCAATATAAGTAAATATGAGGAAGGACCAATTTGATGCTCGAAACTCAAATTTGACATACCTGTTCGATGGCGGCTCTTGAGTCGTCTATACCAATTGTGACGAGGGTTTCTTCCTCACCTATTTAATTTGAATTTGACTGTGGACTCACGGCAGGTGTAAGTGGCCAACAGGGGATGCCTGCTCCTCCATAGCACCTGATTCCACCTCTGGATTTCCAGAGATCCGTGTCCAATATCACCATTGATCCATTTGTATATGTATCCTTGACATCCTGAAGATTTAAACTTTGGTATTTGAGATTTTATATAAAAAATAACGGCCTCAACATGAATAACAATAAAATGTGAATCCCAATTAGAGTGAAACCAGTGTTAGTGTGCTACACCTGTCGCAAATGTTCCATAGAAACGTCTTGAGTTCGATGAAAGAATCAGGATTTTATTTTTAAAAAGTTCTATTCCTTTATCTAGGTGATGGATGGGTGAATGGGGGTAATATATTTCGCCTCTTGTTCATGCCAATTTCTTTTATCCATGTCCATAGATGTTGATTTTTATTTTATTTTTTCTATTTTTGTAAAGCTATTATAAAGATACTGGACGTATGGTGCTGATATCTCGGCCTCAGTCACTGTGACTGGTGGGTTCATCGATTTGAATGAAGCAAAACAGTCTATTTTTTATAATCTGTGATTCGATTTGATCTTCTTAACTGGTGTAAAGTTGTTCATCATAAAGGAATATTTAGACAAATTTCTTTCTCAAGTGATAAAATACTTAAGTATGGCATGTAGTTGACTTAAGTCATTCTTATCAGCGAAAATGGCTCCCCCGTATGTTCGCCTGGGGATAAATAAACGCAAATATCATTGTCATTGTCGCCCTAGACTGTTTTGGGACATGTTTAATCCTTTGGATTTCAAAAACAACTTGTTATTTGAACGAAATAGGTTTAGAAGACCAACAGTTATTCCTCCGTTGGCTTGTTTTGGCTATACGACGTTTGTTTATATTTACAATATGGACGGTGTAAATTTAGTCCGGTACATTTGCCCCAGTGTATGTTCTGAGTCATTTATCTTATCTAATGTACTTATACTAATTTACCTGTATCGTTTATTATATACATTATACATATCATATGTATGAATTACTGACTTCGGTCATGAATTGGCATTTTACAAGACGATTTTAATGTTTTTAAAAAGGTATATATCTGCCACAAAACGCGCTGCCTACTTGGTTTAACGTGTTTTATACCTCTTGGCTGGTTATTAAATAATTATCCATAGATTATGGTAAGAATAATGTTCAAACATCGAAGTTAAGTGAAAAGGGACATAAATTGGGACATATGTTCTGAACGAGATTTACACTGCCCCTTGACAATCTTTCCTCAGTTGAGAAAAATCGGAAGTCGTTTTATGGTCCGCGAGTTTTCACTTTCTACTCAGATGAGTAAACTCTTAACTTTTTAGAATAAGATTTGTCTCAGAATTTTCCTTGTTTATGGTCTCAGGCCCAGAAATAACAAGTTTCCCAATAATTGCCCCAAAGAGCCGTTTCTCAGCCGTAAGACAATTGACATTATAAAGTATAAAACACGTCTTTTGACACGTCATTTAAGCTCTGTCAAATACATGTATTGTTGATGTGATTATTCAGTTTTACAGTAAAGGTGGGTCACTGACAATGCTAGCGATGGTAATGGGTGAATGAGTATGCATCACTTAATAAATAAATTGAACAAAATTGTCCGACCGCTTTGGCGATCCTCGGCGTTTCCTATATCTCCAAAGACTCTGAAGGTATGTATGATATCACCAGCACTCGTCCTGAGATATCTCGATAGAATTCATAACACAGTCACAAATCAACAAAGCACGAAAGATGCACGGTGGCGTATTCTTATATATTACTGAAACAGCTGGTGTTAGCTGAAGTTGACCAATAAGAGCTAACGCCTTCCTTGGACTGTTGATATTATTTGTACATAGCACATGGTTGTTTGGAGCGAGCCTTAATATCTTAAGCTCCGATATTCCGTTCATAGTAACCACTGAGTTCGTCATAAATCTAGGGAAGAATCAATGTTTACTTTATACGAGAAAAGTGTCCCAGGACGCTACAAAGTTTACCAAGGTCAATACAAAGTTCCGAAAAAATGGATGTAACGATCCAGCTGGCATAATATAATTTTTATGTAGATGCAACAGATTTATCACAAAACGGGTATATAGAAGGAAAATCTAAACTTTGTTTATGTAAGTGTTATTTTCACTGTATTTGTCATTATTTAGGTCATATGAATTCTGCCATTTGATAAGGTGGATAAAAGTTCTCACTCAACTTCCAACATTGTTAGTTCAGATTCCAATGACAACTCGAACGCTTGCTGATAAGAGGTTAGAAAACGGGAACCATATATACACATAAACATTTCATAAGTGTCCAGATAGATATATTTCAAGGTTCGGAAATTGACATTGAGTCCTGTAATCGTCGACACGAAAATTTAATGTATTTCAATTTTATAGCACAAATTGACCGCCGCACCCCAGGGAGATGCAAAGTGAATTAAAGCATGCAAAATTGATGTGAGAAGGCCATGTGCTTAGTTAATTCCATTATTACAATTAGTAGAATGAAAGAAACTCGACAGAATTGTGTATTGATCATTTTAAAGTACCACATCACTAAATAATAGGTGTTTTGGAGTTACATGTACTAATATTGCCTTGCTGTAACCATGTTTCAGAAAGGAAACATCTTTTCATTAGTTTAAGTGATCCTTAGATCAAACGAGATGCTGCTTGTCACGCTAGCATTTATATCCATCGGCTCGTATGTTCGTAATGTAATTAATACAGGGCAGGTGCGACAGTAAATTTGCTGCCCTGGACATTTCAGTTGGTATGGAAAGTCATTCTTGAGTCTGAAAACAATCTAAGTCATTCACCTTTATTCTATGTAATTGAGATCATTACTAGGTTACCCCTCCAGATTATTGGATCTTATTATACATTCATTCCCAAATATATGTCTTGTTATCCAAACTTGACATAAAAATAAATTGGACGAAAACATTTCAAGCCAATTTTCTAGTATATTTTCTTTCATATATCTTTTGTTATCGGCGTACTCTTTGTATTTTCCTGATGACGAGGTTGTGGCGTTTATCACAAATGATCGGATTTATCTATACATTGTATTACTAATTGTTTCCATCTTTAACATTTTTATGGTTTTATTTTTCTGCCTATCTACACGAATCACTTCCAGTTTAACCAAAGAAATGGTGTTTTATACTACATCTAATCAAATTCAAACAACGTACTAACCACAGCGATATGCGCTAGATGGCATTTGTGCTGTCAGAATACTCATATATTCCATCACAGGACATTAGCCCCTCTCTACGTACACAATGTAGTTCAGGGTAGAAAACTCGTGATACTCTTTCATCGAAAGTGGTCAATTGTATCAGGTTCTATACAATATGTAATTACAATGAGCAAAATGTTACTTAAAAAGAATTTCAGTGTCTTTAATAGTTGAAGGGAAAAAGTAAAATAAAGCTTGTGCTTGGGGATGAAGTATTTGGTTTTTTTTATCTCTCCATAATTGCATATTTTTGTTGTGATGAACAGCAGGACACATTTCATGTAATAATTTTTATTTTGAAAAGGATTGTGAGACGATGCCATCCTCGACATGTTTTAAAGGTTCAAGATCAAATCCTTTTAGTATCATAGTGGGCGTCATTCTATTTATCCGTCACCCAGATGGCACCCATTTTGACAAAACAAAACACACTCTGTCTAGGGTTCAATTGATAAATGTCCATCAATCCTTTGTATGTTTAATTACTGTCATAAAATTGTCGCACAACCAAAATGATTTTTTTTTTATGTTTACGTCTATCAATAATACCGAATTACCCGTAATAAAACATCTTCGGTCTGACCTGGATTTGAATGTATCCCCTGCACCTTCCACTAAACCTCTGCACGTGGTCTTATCCTTTCATGATTTACGGAAATATTAGAACACTAAAGGTGATGTTATCGACGTCCATGTCCAAACATATTTTTTTTATCTACCACTGATGTATCGACATGACATTTGCTAACGAATATTTTCCTCAGTATCAAACCCTGAGACTAATCAACATTTGGTTAAATAACAAAACATAATGTATTCAAAGAATACTTCTAAGGGACACTTCACCACAATTAACAAATCCAACAAACATTATTGGCATTTTGCATACATTCGGAGCCATATTACGAAGATATGCATATGCATTAACCAATGTACCACACTTTGATGTAGAATAAATACTTATTCAAATAATAAGTCGAACATCATTGCGCAGAATTATTGTTGTGTAATCAACTCGATCGTGTTTAAGTTGAAAACCTTATATACATCTAATGCAGAGTTAAGTAGCAAAACTAGTGGAGTGAATACAACATGAACCGTTCAGCAAGCATTTGACAGGAATGCACTCGTGTCATATAAAGGACTAAGTGCATAACATATATATGCAAATATTGCTAGTAAGTGATCAATTACATGATCAGCTGATAACCATTCATATGAGGATGCTCCAACTAGCATTCTCTTTGAACAAGAAGAGAAACCAAAATGTATCATCATTCGATATGAAATCTAACGTCGACAATGAAAAAAGGGTATTAGGGATAAAAGAGATTCAATGTTACTTTCTAGTCTGCCATATTTCTTGGGGGTATTTAAAACAATTAAATAAAAGAATGAAAGTGATTGTAATGTTTAGATTTATATATTTTTGTAAAATAAAATGTATGAGAATTGTACCTTTCTCATGGCCATATATATTTTCATTAAATTGTGCGTCTTAAGTCAACGATATTTGCATAAGAGATTTCCTCGACTGACACTTTTTCTAAACTCTCTGGACCAAAATGTCATTTCCGAAAAAAAAGTATAGAAATAAGGATCTCCTTGTCACTTAAAATCGCGCCCCTATCTATATCAAAACTGTAGTAGTTTGGCCTGGTAATTATTAACATACCGATTTTTTGTTAAAATGTGGCACTTACATATCACTGTAAAAACCTTGCTTATAGAAAAAGTACACGCTGTTCCATTAGAAAATGAATGTTTGTCTTCCAGCGAATAGCACAATTTTTGTAACACAATGTTATACGGTTTTATTGATAAAATTGAAATAAACAATATCCTTCATCAAGTCGTTCGAAAGGTCACTATACTATCAGTAAAAAACACGTATTTTGTTTTTTTACGTTTTATTGCATTTGTCATCATGCATTTAGTTCATACTTTGCATATATAGATAACATTACTAGTTATTAGATGTATAAAAAATTACAATTTTTACCTGTGTAATCACAAGATTATCTGAGCTTGAAAAGAGGCTAAAATTAATTCAACTGATTAACTTTCATACATTTCGATCCAGAACAATATTACACACGCATCTGTGGTACGTGTATAATGAAGAAGTGCCAATGGATATCCTAAACTTTCAAGTCAATTGGAATACGACAAACTAGATATAACAACGGTCTCAGCACGAGGAATAATTGCGAATCCCGAACGGGATGGGACCAGGTGTCCGAAAACTGTCGCAAATATTCCATGGAAGCTTCACAAATTCAGTTAAAAGGTCGAGGTCGATGAAAAGTTCATCAGTCAGCTCCAAATCTGATTGGCGAAAGGGAGTCACTGTATATGGTCTTGATCTAGAATACTTTCTAACATTCGTGGGAGGGGGACTTCATGTTGTATAAGAAAATCACCATATCGACCATCACCATACAAATGTCCTTGGCGTATGAATACATTTAGGTTATATTGTGCCGCTGTATGGTGTCACTTATTGTTTCGGAACTTTACATTAGTTTGAAATTCGAAATTGGAGCTCAACTGATGAAGTCTTCTTTAGAAACGATTGTCTTGAGCATTGGTTTTGACCTTTATATTTTTGCAAAACTATAACTTTTGTATTATATATTATCTAAATAATATAAGAAATATATCCCTAAAAAACTTGATGTGTTTCAAGTAAAAATGAAGAAGTACCAATGGATAATCGAAACTCAAAACTAATTATAACACAACAGATCAGGTACAATAGTCTTGTTTGCGATTACTCTGTTTCAATAAGTGAAATGTTGAGTCGCTTGTTCGTTGGCGGTTGTTGAGACGTCTGGATCAATTGTGACGAGGATTCGTTCCTCACGTTATTCATTTGGATTTGACTGTGGACTCATGGCGGGTGTGACCGGTCCACAGGGGATGCTTACTCCTCCTTGGCACCCGATCCTACCTTTTGATTTCCAGAGGTCAGTGTTTGTCAATATTTTGCCAGATTTGTATCCTATCCTAGACATCCTAAATATTTTTACTTTGGTATCTGATATGTTTTATATACAAATGGTCTCAACATGAAGACCAATTGCGAATCCAAAACAGGATAGGACCAGGTGCCCGGAAGGTTTCAGCGTCCTCTGCCATCATGCCAAACCCTCCACAAATGCTACATGAAAACCTCTCGAGTTCGGTGAAAATGATTAAAGTGAAATTGGATATTTATTGACGTTGTACTAAGAACTTATATATGCTGATGGTTGTTGAAGCAGTTGACTGTGGGTATAATTGAGTTATAACCTATTTTACCTGATTTCTTTATATGTATAACAAACTCACGAAAAAATCGCAAGATATCTGGCTAGAAATGATACCTGGATAGTAAAATATCATAAAAATTGTACAAGTATAATAAACATCGATTACCTTATCCTAAACAACACATGTTTATTTCTAATTGTAGACATTTTATAACTGCAAAATTATTACTTATATATGTTTTTATATATCCCGCGTTTTCAATATTACAGAACCCAGGGATGTTAAAAATTCATAATGTTCTATTAATGGAAAATGTATTTGATAAACCGCTAGCAGACGACAGGTATTTATATGTTTGTTCATGTGATAAATATATAAATATGTGCCATTTCTTTATGTAGGACAAAACAAACTGAAGCAACATACATGGTTCTAAAGTATAATGAAGACGTTCCAATGGATGTTCGAAACTCAAAGACCGTTAGAATATAAAAAATCTCGTATACCAAAGTATAAATCTGTAGGATGTTCAGGACATCGATACAAATCCGGTAAAAATGGTCAAACACGGACCTCTGGAAATCAAGAAGTGGATTAAGATTCCAAGGAGGAGTAAGACATCCTAATGATTTATGCTTTGGTATCTGTGATTTTTTATATCTTAAGGACATTGGATTTAAATTTAAATCTACTATTGAAGAAATATATGCACCGTTTCTCTCCGATCATTTAAATATCTTAAGAATCTTAAAAACAAAACATCTGTAGAATATGTCATACTTATTGTTCAGCCAATCAAACGCATGAATTAATAATAACATCCAGAACATAATGGTATATACTTTGGTATCTGAAATTTTTATATCTATCATGAGTATTAGGTGTAAACAACTGACAGTTCAACACTTACGTCCGAAAATACTAGACAAAAGTAATTAAAATTCTTAGCAGTTATCTCCCTTACACCATCAGCATTAAACATCAAATGGCAATGGCTTTGAGACGTCGACTAAGGACTGTTCATTGAAACCATTTTTAAATTCCAATTTGTCGAAAGGAATAATCAGTCTCGGCGTTGTAATTTGTGTTTTAAACAACGTCAGCTATGTATTATTCTGGAAGGTAATGCTTCACTTGTATGTAACTCGGTATTAGAATTCTTTGCCTTTTTTATGACAAAAATTTTCAAAAGAAATTTCATTTATTTATTTATTCATTTTTCTATTTATTTATTTATTTATTTATTTATTTATTTATTTTCTGATACAAAAGTCATATAGGAATTTTGTGCAATACTATATGGTTTCCATGGACATACTTTTTTTTACAAAGTGTGATATTGACATACAGTTTGTAATCTTGAAGATAATCAACAAGTAAAGCCAATACTTTAAAATATGTAAGCTAGTTCAGGAGGACAAGAAAGTAAGACTGATTTTGTAAAACTTGAAAGTTCACAAAGTGAAAGGATGCTTAAAATTACTCTGACGTCAAAAGATTAAAACATATATAACTTTGACGATATTTTGCATTTATCCATACTGTATTCGTGTGAAATTTTCGCCACCGTTTTATTTTCGTCGCTTTCGTCCTCATCGTCAGTGGATGAATTCAAAACTGGGCGAATTCAAAATGGTAAATTCATCTTTATTTTAATAATAAATGTTTGGGCGAATTTAAAACGGGTCGAACCCGTTTGCAAGTGCATTAGGGCAAAAATAACACGAGGCGAAAATAACACTGTATACAGTAAATCTGATAGGGAAGATAATTATAGCTCTTAGATGATAATTATTATGCCGTATGCAGTAATAAACCAATGTGCTGCAATTAACAAAAAGAAAGAACTGTCTACCAAATTTACTCGTTATTCAAGTTCAACTAATTAATTTTTTTATTTACAGATGAAACACATATATTGAGATGCTAATAAATATACTTTAAATGTTTGATAGTTGATAAAAAAAGTTTGACAATATTCTCTTAACTGTTTTTAGATATGATTTTAAATTGAATAAAGCAGAATCAACTGATTGGGCATCGCTAAAGTTCATTGATCTATCGATTTTGCAACTTGTATTTAAAAATACGACGTTGAGAAAATAACCGTGTTATAGAATAAGTGACATCTATAAACAGACAATAAGTTTTTAAACGTTTGCTACGGATGTGGCGTGCTAACAGGGGACGCTGACTCCTTCCGGGCACCTGGTTTCCTCCCATTTGGGATTCGAAATTATTCATCATGTAGACACCATTGCATATCTAATTTGTCGTATTCTAATGCACTTGGAGTTTCGATTATCCATTGGTACTTCTCCATTTTTACTTGGAATAATTTGATAAAGATAACAACTAGGCATTAAGGTAGCCGCTCATGACCTATATGTAGCTAATTCTGTTGATTCACCCTGTTCCCTGACTCAAGTCTTAAAATTGGTTACCACACGAAGAAGAAGAAGAGCATTTAAGGAATAATCCAAATAAAAAACGGCTTTCTAGATTATATATGTATATATATATATATATATATATATATATATATATATATATATATATATATATATATATATATATACAGTGAAACCTGTATATAGGGGCCACCCAAGGGACCAGAAAATATTGACCTTTATGTACAGGTGACCCTTATACACAGGTTCAATTTAGTTGAAGTATGCAGTCAGGGAACTTGAAAAAACTGGCCTTTATAAACAGGTAATCCTTATATAGAGGTGGCCGCTATAGCAGGTTTTACTGTATATATATATATATATATATATATATATATATATATATATATATATATATATATATATATATATATATATATATATATATATAATGGATGTCAACAAATTTTACAATCTCAAACGCCTCCAAAGTTGCTTTAGTTTCAAACCTCTATCATGACCTTATATCCGCATATAAATGCAGATCATTAGCCGGTTTTTGTTCTTTCTATGTGGCAATGGTGGTGGTTGAGGTTTCATCCACTGCTGTATATAATTCCTTCGTTATTTTTTTTTGACGTCATCTAGGTAGAAAAGAGTCCTGCGTAATGTTGTTGCTTTCAGTTATCTCATTCGCAAAAAAAAAATAACCAACGATACAGAAACTGTTATTACCAGAGTATGTTAAAGGGGTATTAGCTGAGTTTTAAAAAAAATACTACTTTGATTGATATACAATAACAAAACAGAGTTATTCACAGGCATGAAAATTCTTAAGTTCAGATATGGTTTATGAAAATTGCTTGAAAAACCCAGTTTGATAACAAGTCTTTTTCACTGGCAACTGATTTATTCAACATTATCATTTGTATATTCATACCTGTCCAAACTGGACCTGACCTTGTTTTCACAACATATATAGGGATATAAGATTTTTTATGCCTGTGTATAACCATTATTAGTTATTGCGCAGTAAATAAAAGTAGCAAAAGTAGAAAAGAATCAAAAATAGTATTTTTGTTCGGTAAACACAGCTTATCTCCTTTTAAAATATAGGCTTTTGAGGTGATGATCTCTTTTATCCTTCCGGACACCTGGTCCCATCCCATTTGCGATTCGCAATTATTTTATAGTTCTTCGTGTTGAAACTATTTTGATATCCAACTTGTCGTATTCTAATGGACTTGTAGTTTCTATTATCCAATGGTACTTTTAATTTTACTTTGTGATATTTCGTGTTTTTTATCATCTGTGTCAGTGCCTATTTTATTTCTGTGCGGGTAACCTTCTGTGCTTCTTACTGTCTCGAATTTTTATTTTCTGTGCTAGTATTTTCTGTACTTTAATTTCTGAGCCTTTTCATTTTCTGCACTAATAATAACAATTCTTTTTATATTTTCAGCGCTTTTTGTTTTTGCAGCTAATTGTCAGCGCCTTTTAATCGTCTTCCCTTTTTATTTTTTCCCAATTTTCTATCCCCTTTTATCTTCTGTGCCTTATTATTTTCTCTTTTTGTAATTTTTGTATATATTTGTATTTTTTTAATATTTTTTCTGCGTTTTATATCCTCTTTCCATTTTTAAGTTCTGTGTCTTCACATATTCTGACCTTTTTCAATTTTTTTTTTCTTTATGATTTCGGTAACGTTTTAATTTCTGCGCGTGTTTTGTAATTATCGTTATGACTAATAGATGTATTCTTACGGCGGGAATTGTCACGCGCGCAATAGACCAGAAGTTTTGCAATTAGTATTGTACTCTGCAATTTAATCTATATGCAGAGAATTATATAATCGTATCACAGTAATGGAAACACGGAATATTTACCACTTATTTAATATTTCCGTAACTTTCAGTTTACTTCGTAGTGCTTTTGGAGTAAGACAAGAACTCGACTGTTTTAATCCATCATGTCCAACTCTATCTGGAAGCCACGAAGTATTTACATCGGAAGCCAATGTTTTGATAAAACTTCTTCCGAGAGTTGTGTTTTAAAAATTCAAATATATCACATCTTGAATTTTGTATTCACTATCACTAAGTTAAATCAAATCAAGACAAAATAAAAACACCTACAATATGGTGTTTGATTTCGGTGCCCATTATAGTGTTAACTATCTGAACAATATGGAGACTAATGGATGGCAGGATTTACAATTATTGTACCAAACCATTCAAAATAATCCTGTGTAAATATAAATATTTAAATTTCAAACCTCGTACGTCATTCTGTATCAATGTATGATATATTATGTTATTACACCCCGTATGAAAGTGAAGTATGAATTAACGCGGATAATAAATTGTCATACATTTCTTTGAGTCCTGACTAATAAAGTGTGTGAAAACATGTGGGAGTACAACGTTACACGTCTACATACATTGTAATGTTTTGAGTGTGCTTGCCGTATTTCAATGTTTCAATTATTCGTTTTCTTCGGGAACTCGTCATATTCTTCACTACAGGATATATAGTATTGATATTCTTAAGATTGAAATGATCCTGAATAGTGCATGAAGAAATGACAGTGAAATGTAAAGAACAACTACCTAATCTGATGAATTTAAATAGCTATTATTATTATTATTATTATTATTATTATATTATTATTATTATTATTATTATTATTATTATTATTATTATTATTATTATGTATATATATATATATATATATATATATATATATATATATATATATATATATTATATATATATATATATATATATATATATATATATATTCGTGTAGTCTGTGGAAGAATTCATATAGATAGCACACATAAAACGCGGAAAAAAGAAGAAAGAAGATGTTATGTAGATGGCCGTGTGCGTGGGGCGTAAGATTTAACTTCTTTCAGTCATTTCCCGTGTAATTTCCTTTTTCTAAAAACAAGGAAGAATATATCGTTCTACTTGTTTGACGCCCATTTTGAACAGTTGTATTCTTTAACTCCTATTCCAAATAATTTTACCAGAAGCCAAAGTACCCTTTAATAGATTATAACATATTGCAGATAGTGAAGAATTTGACTTAGAATCAATGGTCTTAAAACATAATTGTATATTTATATATTAGACAATTTACGTATGTTACAGAACGCATCATTTAATATTCATTTTCAGGTCTTTGTGAAGGTCTATATTTTCATTTTTAAAATCCTGATATAATAAACATCAAAGAAATTTACACAGTGGTATATGATTCATATGAAATAATAAAATATAAACAGAATATTACATGACTTTATTGTTCCATTTCTATCTTCACTAAATCATTCTGTAAATTAAATATACACCAATAGACGAATTTACTTAATATGAGAATTTTAATTATTAAATGTTTTGTGCATTAAATTTTGATGAATAGTAATTGATCTAATCCTTAATAAATGATATGCACTATAAGAAACTTAATTCCCAGGTCCGTCCGCTAAAACAAAATCTGAATTTAACTTTTAAGCAACCTATATTCTAGATATTATAATTTTCAAAAGAAGACACGCAATACAAATGAAAACAACTAAAAACATTGTTCACAATGGACAAAATATCAAATGAGAATTCGATGTGTTTTGAATCGATACTTAATGATACAAAGTGTGATTGTAAGTCAACGCGAAAATAAACTTTAATATCACAACAAGTGTTGTAAAGGAAAAACTTACAGAGAAGTTTTTGTAAATTCGTGCACTTGAAATACAGATGAAAACTGTATAATGTTATTCCTTTGAAGATTTTCAAGGGATTTTATTCTAATTCCAAAAGGGCAGAGAGTTTGTTCAGCAAAGTCTCTCATTTGCCCACTCAATGAAATCTCTACTTCAGATAAACTCTGGTAAACCATTTGGCGCTATGGCTGTCTTCAATTTGGCAACACTGAAGTAATCTATAACACGAGCCAGATACGGTCCCCATGGTCCTCGATAATTTACTATTGAAATTATGTACGCACCCACAGAGCACAGGAAAACATTGAAATTGATTGCTATTAAGTCGCATTAGGAAATTCGCATACTCAAATAGTAGTTGTTGAGTTCGGGCACGGAGATAGGCATTTCTTTGAACTCGGATACTTGAGAATTGTTTGACCCTAGCTACTTCATTAAAAGAAAATATCGTGGTCAAGATATCGGAAAGTCCTCCTTGAGACGAAAACTACAATACTTGAGTGACATCCATGTAAAATCCCAACATTCTTCCAGTTCCTGGTATAGGAGTAAGAAAATGAAAGACCAGAAAATCAAAATAACTTAAGACCAAAATGTTTAACTTCTTAATTATACAAGGCGTGGTTACACACATTTTTACATACTGTTACTATTTGGCTATGGAGCACAATATTATGACTTACGTTTAACATTAAATACTTTAGCTTAAATGATTTTTATGGGCAGTTTGACCGTAGTCTTTGTCAGACGTCACTTGCTATTCAAATCAAACAGGAAAATATAAGTACTAAATAAATATAAATTTTATCAAAAATTCTCAAGACAAATTAAAATGACTATGTAACAATATTTTCGTTTTCATTTGTATATCATAAATCAAATTATATTTCATCATTATCATCATCATCATCATCATCATCATCATCATCATCTTTCTTACTTGGACGATTTTCCTTTCGGCTCATGGAAGTCTTTCGGACAATACTAATGCGGCGGATTTAATAAATTGTTATACAAATTTAAAATTTACAAATTATTATACACTTCTGTCCGCTTTTGGTTTGTATGTGAAGAGATATTATACGGAACCTGGAAATTTTCGCCCCAGCTTATTTTCGCCCCTGGTTATTTTTGCCCCTGGTTATTTTCGCCCTTTTACATCAGAAAACATATTCACTCCGTTCTAATTTCGCTCTAAATCACCAGAGCCTCATGAATGGCTCAATTCGCTTTCATTCTAAATTCACCCTCTCATAGAAGTGCGAAAACAGCTAAAATTAGACAGGAACAAAACTTTCAAGGTATACAGTATTCCAGAATCTAGATATAGTCACCGAGTACCTAACTTAAATGAAGATCGCATTGAAAATTACATCACAACTCTAGATGTCTATACAGTAAACAAGGATTGATATTTTGTTTTATGTTTCATTTAGGCAAGAACTAAAATTACAAACCATTGGACAAATGCACAAGACCAACGGTGGTGATTTTTAGGGAAAAGCCAGACAATAATTGAAGCATTTAATACAAAATACTGAAAAACCTATACACACTTAATTATGTTTTCCCAATTGGAAAGGGTCCAAACTTTATAAATACATTGGTTAAGTTTTGTACATGATATGTAAAAATAACGCATTCTTGTTACCGTGATATAATTCTAAAAATGATTCACAATGATGTATTGTTCGTATGCTTCTAAACATTTCATGTTAGTATAATTGACATGAGGTGTGTGACAGCTTGGAACAATTTTAATTTCTTTTTATGTGTGATTTCATTTGTAAGAGTACATTACTACTGTTTTTTATGTGTGATATTCTGTGATAGATGTACATACATATACCATGCTATACGTCTTCTTGTATACAGACATTCGTTCAAACTGAGAGAGAGAGAGAAGAAATTTAATATATATATATATATATATATATATATATATATATATATATATATATATATATATATATATATATATATATATATATTATATATATATATATATATATACAGTTGTATACTCCAACAAATGAAATCACATATAAAAAGAAATTATGATTCCTCCGAGCTGTCGCACACCTTATATCAATTATATATATATATTATATATATATATATATATTATATATATATATATATATAATATATAATATATATATATATATATATATATATATATATATATATATATATATATATATATATATATATATATATATATATATATATATATATATATATGTATAGTTTCGAAATGTTAAAAGACCTTTTTTATCTTCTTGTAACCTTAAACATTATTTTATCTTCATATTAAACAGAATTAAAATTAAAAGTAAAATATCATGGTTTATTTCGAAGTAATCCCGTTTTTTCAAACCTTCCTTTAATTTGTTTTCAATGTTAATTGTATTTTTATGTACAAAATTTTCATATTATCGAGAGCCTTTCTGACAGACAAATATATATTTAAATATTTAGATGTATATACAAAACTTTTGATAACACGAATAATCATATTGTTAATTGTATATTTTTCATTGCTTTTACTTTACCTAAGACGAAATCATATCTGTTGAAAAATTGTATTCCCTATATATTGTTAAATCATACATTTCTGTCAGTCTCAATACGGTATGGCTTTATTACGTTCCACAAAAAGTGTACAAAGGGTTGTGACTGTATATTACGAAAATGAAAATTAAATTTACAGCAATGACTTGAATCATGTTTATTCTATAAAGTATTCTAAATCAAAACCATTGTAATTTTGTATCAGATGTAACCTCAAAGGTGTTTTGTATTTGTTTTGCCATTTGTTTGTGTTAATAGTGAAAACATGGTTCTATCTTGATGATTTTGAATGTTTCGAAATACTACTATATATTTTCAAAATATTCTAATGTTAATGTTTGTAAATTAAGGATATATGTTTTTATTTTATGAACTGGTTTTGCAGTTTACGGGCCAATACATTTTGATAAATGGCGTCAAACAAAAAATTGTTTACAACTCGTTGAATGTCATTATATTTCAAACAAAATCTTTTTCACACATATGATTTTACAAAAATTTTTCGTTAACCTATCATTTGTGGCAATTAAATCATTCATATAATAAATTTCAGATTCAAACCAAGCAGTATCCAAAATTGTCTTTTATCTACAGCGAAACTTGTATATAAAGACACCCTTAGGGACATAACAAAACCCGTCTTTATAGGAAGATGGTCTTTATATAGAGGTTGATAGAGGTAACGGGGATTGCAAAAAAAAAAATAATAAATAAATAAACAAAACAAACAAACATACGGTCTTTGTGGTCAGGTGGTTTTTATACACAGTTTGTTACTAAGCAGGTATTACTGTATTTTGATTTCTAGAGTATTCAACGCAGGTAAGTTCGCTTTTCCGTATTCTACACATTCATCATAATGTTGGTTTACCTTTCAGAGCAATCAAAAGAGCACTCCAGGATATGTTGTTTGTATTCTGTATCAAGTTGACAAAATATGTATTTATGGAAAATATTTTTGCATTTAGTAAGAGATGCGGACAAAACTTTTAATGAAGGTTAATTGAATACCTTTATGAAATTATCTAATGTTCTCATTTTAACCCCTTCCTTCACTGTATTATTTTAATTGGAGCTCAGCTGGTCGAGTCTGGTTTACAGGGGCGATTGTCTTGGGAATCATAACTTTAATATTGTGTTCAAATATTTAGTTATTCGTTTTGTATGTCTACCCTAGAGTCCCATATAAAAGATGGACGAGTGATTTTTTTTTTTTAACGTAAGATGTTGAAGGGGTCGTTGAAGAAGTAAATAAGTGAGACAACTTTGATAAGACACATTTAGGGCACCTTGTTCTTAAAACAAGAAATACTTTGGGGACACAATTTGTCTAGTACGTCATACCATTCATTTTCTTGAAATAATACACAGTTGAAGCATGCTAAAATAGGATATATTTGTCTCCTCTAATACATTAAGGGCAATTCATTATGTTATAGATTTGTATGAAATTTTAAATGTCATTTAATAAGATATCTCATTTGAGTTTGTGTGACCGTTCGACGGGGGATGCTTACTTCTCGATGGCACCTGATCCCACCTCTTGATTTCCAGAGGTCCGTGTTTATCCATTTTTTGCCGGATTTGTATCTATATCCTGGACATTCTAAAGATTACAATTAGTATCTGAGATTTTTTTATATGGATATACTCGAATTCACATAACTTGGTAGGAAGGAGTAACCTTTTAATTATCATACGGCTGATTCTACTCACTTTTCCGTTATAACAGGCTTAAGGGGAAAACATTTTATTCCTCACTGGATACTCTCTTATATATGGTGACAAGTAGGAACGATAACTCTAATAAGTTTAATTTTAATTTTATTCTTTACTGCCTGAAATTCAAAATCGTACCAAGACACTCAAAAACCCCGCCAATTTATATGAATCTTGCTATATATCCCTTACAATTTTGGGGGCTGGCATATATAGTAACATTAATATTTCGTTTTAATAGATCAGTCTTAATGAATAGAATTAAGTTGATCATTGTAAGTTTTGGATTGTTTTTATTACAAACATACTAATTGAGCAAAAACTCTTCAGGTGCGCGAAAAAGTTGTCTCGAGGATAAATTTAGATATTTTTATATATAAAATTGACACCATTTACCACAGTACCCTGACTGTATTTTTGTTTTGATATCATCAGCTGATATCACAAAACTGATATATCATAAGGAGTTTATGTTGAGGACTAGTATATATATATATATATATTGTTTTTTGGTTTGTTTGTTTGTTTGTTTATTATTATTATTATTATTATTATTATTATTATTGCATTATTATTATTATTATTGTTGTTGTTGTTGTTGTTGTTATTATTATTATTATTATTATTATTATTATTATTATTATTATTATTTTTATTATTACTATTATCATCATAATTTTTATTATTATTATTATTATTATTATTATTATTATTATTTGTTTTTTTCTTTGTTGTCTTTGGTTTTTTTTGGGGGGGTTGTTTTGTTTTGTTTGTATTTTTTTGTTATTTTTGTTATAAGGTTATATTGCAATAATGTGTTCCTGATATCCAGGCATGATATTAAAATGACATCCCTGCTTTTATCAGAAAGTACTGGCATTGGCATTGGCATCAGTTTTGGCTGATTTTGTAACACAATATGAAGACCTGGACTTCGTTTAATTTCGTATTAAAATTTTACTGATCTCCGTTGAATTATAATAAAGAAGTTCCAATGATTCTGTTGATATTCGAAAAGAAATTTACGTTATTAGTAAAGTGAGTTCTCCCCTCAAATTGTATGATGAAAAAAATCGTTTTAGTTACGTATGTCCATTGAATTAACAATGATTACTACTCTATAACTAAACGTACATACACATTTAACCCACACCTCCGATAACTGGTAAAATAAAATTATAATAAATCAAAACCATGTCTGGTATCTAGTGTTGTGTTATTGAAAAATATTTCAATTAAGATATAAAAATGACGGATACCAAAGTATTTATCCCCAAGGTGTCCAGGACACATCTGGTGAATATTGGACAAACACGGACCTCTGGAAATGATACTTTTCGACTGATTCGATTAAGATGGAATTTAAGTATATCCTGGATAAAAATTGTACAAAATAAATCTGCAAAAATCTACTTTGGGGGAAATATATGAATGTTTGAATATTCGATGCTTTTCTGCATTGTTTGTATGGATTTAAACAAACATGAAAGCATTTGTGACAAGTCGCTCATCTTGCTTTGAATGATAAAATAAGCTGAAATGTTGATAAAGATCATTTAAATGCATCTTGTGTAAAAAGGTTATATCAACTCTTAAAGGTTTTATTCTTTTGTTAAATTTTCATTGCATCGATGTCTCTGAGAACTTGCATTGGAACAAAATTATTCAGTTGAAACCCCATTGCGCAACACCCAGGTACTGGTAGTTGATTTCGAGCTTGAACCAACGTATTACTTGCAATATAAGTCGCAAATTATACAAAAATAAAAATCGGCTCTGTTTAGGTGGAAGCTTTTCTGGATCAATTGTTTGTTGTCGAAACCAACTGCATGTATTTTATGTATTACATTGCCTCCATATAAAACAATGAATAAACTAATAATAACTTTTCAAATTTGTTCAACTATCAAGTCAGTATTGCTCATGGAGAGATTATATTATTTGCAATTCTTTTCACCCGAATCCAAATGTTGCAGATGTTGTATTGCAACCACGCCATTTTTGGATAAACAGATGTTTATTTCGACAAGCAAAATGATAATTGATCCAGAAAAGCTCCCACGTACAGGAAGAGGTGGGCTTTCACAGTTTTGGAGTTCACGTGCATGAAAGCCATACTTTGGCTCAAGCGAACCTGCGACGAAATAAAGTTGGAAACTGATGTTGTCCTGATTCCAGTTAAAAGGGCATTAGCTGTATTTACCAAAACAAATTATTTAGACATCATTCTACTTCTACTACTTGTATTTGATGTACAATTATAACAACTAAGACTACAAAGGCATAAAAATCTTATGTTTCTATATATTTTGTGAAAATAAGGTCAGGTCCAATATGGTTTGCATATAAAAATAGTAAGGTTGAATTATCCATTTGCGTGTATAATTGCCAATCTGAGTTTTCTCAAGAGATTTTCGCAAAATATATAAAAATTTAAGAATGTTTATGCCTGTGTATATCTCCTTTTTGTTATTGTAGACCAATCTAAGTAGTAAAAAGGAAAGACATTTGAAGTTATTGACGCTGTTTTAAAATCGTAACAAGCAGGTATCCCAAATGGTGACCGTTTGATTCCGTGTCTATTTAAATGTCATGTTTTAAAATTTCAATTTATTAAAATATGACATTAATTTTTCGTTTAACTTTCGTATTGTAAATGATATATTTAAAGAGATTAAAAAGTTATCTACATCCCGCCATGAATATTTCACTCATATGGAGATGTCACAAACTTTAAGTGAACAGACGTGCCACAAATATTTACCTGTGCTATGAAATGACACCAATGCAGTGAGGGTTATTTTACATGTCACGCCTGCCGTGACACGGGTCCTCAGTTTCCAGTCTCATCACGTGACTTTCACTTCGTATGCCGTGCGCTTGGCGAAGGAACAGTCACTACAATATTAAAGTCTGACTTTAAGGTATGACCTGGTCCGGTAATCGAACACGGACCTTCCGCTTACGAGTTGAACGTTCTACCACTAGACCTCTATAATGTGGTGGCGGGTTATCATAATGAAATTTCCCAGACAGAAATTGATTAAAAAATTACTAGGATAAAAGTCATAAAAAAAAAAATAAAAAAAAAAATGTAAATCAGATGTAATACGTCACTACACTGCTGAGAAAGAACAACAACAGCAACAAAAATAATAATAATAATAATAATAATAATAATAGTAATAATAATAATAGTGATAATAATAATAAAAGATAATGATAATAAATAATAATAACAATAATCAACTATGATAATAATAAATAATAACAATATATATAATGTTGATAGTAAATAAATCATCATCATCATCGTCGTCTGCTCATCAATTTGTGTTTTCGTGAAATTAAATATATATATATATATATATATATATATATATATATATATAGATATATATATATATATATATCTATATATATATCTATATATATATATATATATAACACAAACTCCGTGCCTTTAAGGCGATGTATATTTTTATCCCTGGGCGTCTTCTTTGGGGCACAATCTTTATGAATGAAAATTTAGTATTAGAAATATTTTATGATAGAAAGAACGACAAACAAAAAATCTGTTAAAATGTGAGAGCAGTTTTGAACTTTTTCATAAAAACAAGGAAGACATTGGAATAAAATCCCCAGAGGATCACGTGTACTGTAGTTAGTAGTTAATCGAAAAATCAATGCAGGGGAAATCTGCGCGAGCTCATTATCTCGTTACCTTAATCCTGATAAGTCTGATGAATTACGTCACCGATTCCTTGATCTCATTAAGGTGAGGGAATTTTGAGATTGGAAGGAAAACTAGTTAGTGTTTTACAATTATTATACAATATTGTCCCTATCATTTGTGACCTGCTGATTCCAATGTTGTCGCAAGTGCGGGGTTATTTGTCTATAATTACTTAAACAACAGACTTAGCGTTAAAGCTTTTCTAAACTAAGTCATTTCCATGCATCTCGTTGATAGAGCTTGCAAAAACATAGTTCTATGGTTTGGTATACTGAGGCTTAAATGATAAAATTTTATATATATTTCTTCCTAAACAAATTGCCTATATTATTTTAAAAGGTTCGAATTAATACCTTTGATTACTTAAATCCGAAAAAAGGATTACAAGTTATCACAGAACCTATAAGTTTTTGAGTACACAAAATTCAGAATATAAACGCGGCGTCTTTTTACTTGTTTGAAATCTGTATGTTTACGTACAGATAAACAAATGAATTTATACGTTTCCCCCCTCTGTTTTGGTCTTTCGGCCAAAAGGTATCAGACCAAATATTTATTTGATTTTCATTTTTTTTCTCTTTTTTTGTGGTTTTTGTTGTTATTATTTTAAAGGTGTTTTTTCTCTTTTGCCTTTAAAACAGATTCCCATTATTTCTTCTAAATAAACAGTTGTAAAAAACAAAAAATATAGACAACCATGTAATTCTGCTGGTAACTTCACATGTCCCTTGTTAATCAGAGTTCAAAATTATTTGCTCGACTGTTTGTTAAAGTAAAAATTTTCTTAAAAATACAAAATATTAACGCCATGTGTCCAGATCAGTCAGATCTATATGATAGATTATCTTGGGTGTGTGAAACTGTTTATTCTACCTAAATCTATATCATTATCCGAAAAAAAGTAAAACACTCAAAATTCACAAATTTTCGGCCACTCGGCCTTTATCAAGTGAAAGACGACAATATTCACTTGATTAAGGTTGAGTGGCCGAAAATTTGTGAATTTTGAGTGTTTTACTGTTTTTTCGCATACTTTTACTTCCATTTGGAGGACATTAAATTTTATTGGAATATATCATTATCGAATTTCAAAAGATACACAGCCTGTTGCTTCCTTTACTGTCACCGGACAGAGAATCGTCCGCCGGCTTTATGATAATTATTAACAGGTTTTTGTATCATCTGTGGTCAGGTTTTTGTTTTTGTATCGCTTTTGGTCACAAAATCACCGTCGGTTTATAATAATTATTAACAGGTTTTTGTACCCTCGCTAGACACAGAATCGTCCGTCGGTTTATAATAATTATTAACAGGTTTTTGGATCGTCTGTGGTCACAGAATCACCCGTCGGTTTATAATAATTATTAACAAGTTTTTGTATCATCTGTGGTCACAGAATCGTCCGTCGGTTTATAATAATTATTAACAGGTTTTTGGATCGTCTGTGGTCACAGAATCACCCGTCGGTTTATAATAATTATTAACAGGTTTTTGGATCGTCTGTGGTCACAGAATTGTCCGTCGTTTTACAATAGTTATTAACAGGTTTTTGTATCGTCTCTGGTCACAGAATCGTCCGTCGGTTTTTAAAAATTATTAACAGGTTTTTGCATCGTTTTTTGGTCACAGAATTGTCCGTCGGTTTATAATAATTATTAACAGTTTTTTGTATCATCTGTGGTCACAGAATCGTCCGTCGGTTTATAATAATTATTACCAAGTATTTGTATCGCTTTTGGTCACAAAATCGTCCGTCGGTTTATAATAATTATTAACAGGTTTTTATATCGTCTGTGGTCACAGAATCGTCCGTCGGTTTATAATAATTATTAACAAGTTTTTGTATCATCTGTGGTCACAGAATCGTCCGTCGGTTTATAATAATTATTAACAGGTTTTTGTATCATCTGTGGTCACAGAATCGTCCGTCGGTTTTTAATAATTATTAACAGGTTTTTGTACCCTCGCTGGACACAGAATCGTCCGTCGGTTTATGATAATTATTAACAGGTTTTTGTATTCTAGCTGGACACAGACTCGTCCGTCGGTTTATAATAATTATTAACAGGTTTTTATATCGTCTGTGGTCACAGAATTGTCCGCCAGTTTTTTTATAATTATTAACAGGTTTTTGTATCGTTACTGGACACAGAATCGTCTGGCGGGTTTATAATAATTATTACCAGGTTTTTCATCGTTATCGTCTGTGGACACAGGTATCGTCTGCTTGGGTGATGATAACTGGTTTTTTTTATAATGTCTGTTGACACAGTATCGTCTGCGGATTGATGATAATTAACAGGTCTTTGCATCGTCTGTGGACACAGGTATCGTCTGCTTGGTTGATGATAATAGGTTTTTGTATTGTCTGTGGACACAGTATCGTCTGCTTGGGTAATGATAACAGGTTTTTGTATCGTCTGTGGACACAGCATCGTCTAACGGGTTGATGATAATTATTACCAGATTTTTGTATCGTTACTGGACACAGAATAGTTCGTCTGTTTTATAAAAGTTATTAGCATTTTTTTTAGAAAACTCACCGGACACAGAACCGTTCACTGGCTTTACGGTTTTACGTTCAAAGTCAACGGTTACAATTTAATTTTATGTCCAATGTATCGGGTACTTTGACAAATTATCTTCAATATTTAATGAATAAATTCCCGTACACCATACCTTTCCGTATATTGTTCATGTACTTCGGACTTTGGCATGATGTCGGATATAGTCTCGGGTATTTGTTGTCCATTGAATCACTGGAAATGATCTTTGAAATCAAATCAGAAATTCAATGTTAAACGAACTGCACCATAACCAAATTTTCAACATTAAATTCTACAGATAAGGGTACAACGGAATATTCAGCAGTAAATTGTCTTTAACTGGAGTAAATTGCATCCACATTTTTTTAATACCAGAAATCAAGTTTTTATTTAAGCCTAAGATTGCTTCACCATCCTTTGGCCAAATAGAGACAATAGCAGACAATGGAGTGGTCGCTATTTTACTGCCAGGAGAAACCATGTCATCAAATCAATGTACACCTACAAATCGATCAACATAAAAGGTGGTATTTTATTGGACTTCTACATATGATTCTTATTTATTTAATTTACTAAACTGAGATTCATTATTTGACATATACGGCGTGTCCTTTGGTCCAGATTTAGCTAGGGGTGAGTAACTGCGATTTCATGCATGAATTAGATGCAAGTTTCCTTAACTTTTATGGTTTTCTGCAAAAACTTCTACGATTTTTTTTATTGAAGTTGCTTAACATATCTTTATTAAGAGTTAAAGTTCTACTATTTGATAAACAATAAATACACCTTGAACAAGAAGGTTGACCTATGACAATTATTTTGTCTGTCTTTCAGTTGATCGGCTTATCTGTCTGTCAATCTATCTATATATCTATATTCGTATATCTGTTAAAGATGTGTAGAAAAATCTAAAGAATTGAAAATAAATATTTACAAGATGAAATGAAGAAGAAATAATTATGGCAAAATTTTAACAATGCTCCGAAATAGGTCTAATGGACTGGATCACCTAGTTTGTGTAACTATTTTAGGATGAACATAAAATAACAGAAAAGTAAAGGATGCAAATGCATGTTTTTTTTTAATGAAACTACATCATTTCTCCAATTTGCTTTAATAATTGGAGTAGTGGAGAAAAGTCGTTTATGCATGTATGTATGTAGGTTGTTTTTTTTTTTTTTAATATTGTTTAACGTACCATTCAAGAATATTTCACTCATATGTAGACGTCACCAAATGCCGACGAAGGGCTTCAAATTTTGGCCTATGCCATTGAGCAGTGAGGGTTCTTTAACGTGCCGACACCTACTGTGACACGGGACCTCGGTTTTTACTGTCTCATCCGAAGGACAGTAAACCAACATGCCGCCGGCTGGACTCGAACTTACGACCTCACGATCAAGCGCGCGCTACCGACTGAGCCAGGCTGACTGGTTGGTAGGTAGGTAGGTAGGAAGGTAAGTAGGTAGGTAAGTATATGTGTATCTGTTTGTACAAAATATTCGTACATTATAGCGCAAAAATTGGTTTTTCATCACCAATACAACCATTAGTTAATTTGCAAGAAGTCTTGCATTCATTCTTCAGTTACATCTTGTCTGTATTCAATTAATCACGTTCCAAACGATAAAACATATCAGGATGCTATTTGGATAGCAATTTATCCATGTTACGAAAACATTTTGGTATAGTCGCACTACTTACTGCAGGTGTTTAGTTTTATATCATTATTAACACCTAAATAATACCCGTGTGATTGTAAACAAATAATTATCTCGTACCACATATTGGTAAATCTGGGTGCGATCATGTCTTTAAGATTATTCAATTTCACAATGGGTCGTTCCGTGTCTTCCAAACATTCTGATGATTTCTGCATCTACAGAGCTAAGTTGTTTGGGAACTATTTGAAGGGATCTCGTAAGAATCATAATTATAGACAAAATTTTCGATGTATGCTCGAATGTAACTCAGAAAAATTGATACTAATTTAGAAGTTTGTATATGTAAACACACACTTCATGTAAATTTGAAATGTGTTTGACAATTAAAGAGAAGGGGTCAATTGTAACTTTAAATATATTCGTTTTTAGGTGTCAAAAAGAGACCTTCATTCCGACTTCTTGTACATACATACTACTCAAAGAGAATTTGACTAAGTAACAAACAGATACTGTTTATTCACAAATTTGAGTTTTTTGTAATGGGTTTTCGGTGATTATTAAAAAGACCATAAGAATTTCTCACGTTCGTCTTGAGGAGGACATTTAAAATACGTTTCATGTATTCATTAAGTTAATCTGCTTCTAGTCTGATCACAGCAAACAAGTTAATTTAACCAGAAGAAAATCCCCGTATCAATTTTCTTAATATACACGAATTTCACTAGATTTTCAAATTATCATTAAATCCAGTCAAAAAATGTTGAACTTTGAACAGATATTGAAAAGAATGTTTCTCGCTGCATTTTGTTTAGGGCACATTGTTGAACATTATATCGAATATCCTCCAAATTCCGGTTCAACGCCGAGAAATGAATCCAATATGTCCCCCAATCGGCGAAGTCCAAACACTATTACAACCAGTAAAAAATGGGTTAAACCTAGAGCGTATTGCTGAAAATGTGTTTTTCTACTGCGTTATGTTAAGAGGACTCCACTAAACATTACTAGTATCCAAAATTCACCAAACTCAAATACCGGAAACGGTTTAATTACTAGACTATAAATTCAATATCACTGTCATGGTCAGCATAATATTATGCTATATTGTTTTTGTTTGTTTGTTTTTATTTTTATTTGTCACTCATTAATACATCGGAGTTGTCCAAAAATTTAAGATTATGAATAAAATAACCCTATTACATTCATAATGCGGCACATCTGATAGTGTGCTATAGATATGACATCATAAGTCCAATACGGTCGTAGTGGTCAACATTTGGCGAATTTTAGATATAAATGTTGAGGAGTCCTCTTAACATGACGGAGTGAAAAAAAAGTTTTGTTGTAGTCCGTTCTAGGTTAACAAGATGGAGTAAATCAAGTCTACTATTGTACTTTGTGCCAGGTTCTCCCAAGTTTAGCGTAAATTTACTGAAATAATTAAAATTATAACAAAAAAGTGCAGATGTTAACTTCATACATATTTTCACGTTTTATTTGTTCAATGTTGTTTTCCGCCATACTCAGTTACTTTACTTTCAGTTACATGATGACAGCCAAATTTTATTTGTGGAGGAGAGAACCGGTTACAATGTACCCGGGACTCTTCCCGCCTGCCTGCTGCAAGTAAAATGGCAAACTTTCTCACAAAAATCAGTTTACGTTCCAGTAGGACTGCAACCTGCACTGACCAGAAGTGAGAGACTTCATGGTTTAAAGCGCGATTCTCTAATCACTCGACCACGGATACCCCTTTATGTTATATATATATATATATATATATATATATATATATATATATATATATATATATATATATATATATATATATATATATCGGGCTGATCCAGGATTTTTTTAAACGGGGGGTGTTGAGTATTAACTAAATTACATGTAGTCACACAGTAATGCACGAAACTGTGCATGTGATCCGCTTTCATTGTTATCATATGCCTTTTGATTATGCAATAAATATTTACAACTGTGGGGGATACTTATTGTTATTCAACCATCAAAAGCCGACTGAAGATTAAAAGTTTGTGCGGATGTAAATTAAGAAATTATACGCCGAGTGGAGCGAGGCGCGAAAATTTTGGGAAATTTGTTTTTAATTTTCCGACCTTTTATAGAAAAAATAAAGGTTTCACACCTATTTTATGAACTTAAGGGGCACGCTCTCTCTGGTCACTGCACATAATTTTAAGTATTTGATTAATTGTGAGGCAATATTTCATTAGGGGGTCATGTTTTATGCATCAAATAAAAACAATAATTTTTTTAATTTAGAAACCCGTAAAAGCAGATGCGAAAATACGCTTAGTAATCCGCTAGTAAATCATATTGATTACCGTTCTCAAAACGTGATAATATTAATATATATAAAAAAAGAAAAAAATCAATTTTTGAAAGGGGGGTTGCAACAACCCCCGCAACCCCTCTTGAATTCGCCAATATATATATATATATATATATATATATATATATATATATATATATATATATATATAGATAGATAGATAGATAGATAGATAGATAGATAGATAGATATGTGTAAATCTGCTATAGCGGCCAACTCTATATAAGGATTACCTGTTTATAAAGGCCAGTTTTCTTCAAGTCCCTTGACTGCATGCTTCAACTAAATTGAACCTGTGTATAAGGCTAACCTGCACATAAAGGTAATTTTTTCTGGGTGCCCCCTATATACAGGTTTATATATATATATACAAAATGTAACACATTGTCATATCAAGTACACACAGCATTAAGTGGTTTCTTTTTTAGGACACATATGCATTAATTTGTTTAACAAATTTGCAAATATTATGCGAGAAGTTCAAGGTTTTTCTTTTAAAAAAATAAAATTTTATTGTACTTACCCTTTCGCAAAAGTATTTACCTATTTTTGTTTCTTTCTAGCCGAAGTGAGAAGCACTTTGATATATAACACAATTCATCCCCTAGTTTATTTTCATTACATAGCTTACAAAATCTTTCATTTCTAGTGATGTTTGACCAACGTCCTGTTTTAATTGGAAGTTTGTAGTTGTGTGTTCGAAATTTACACACACAAATCCTTTGGTTATTATCCAAAATATCTGAATATTCTTCAAATTCAAAATTTTCTTTAAACAGTTAACCTTTGTGACAAATACTTGAAAATGAATGTTCAACTTCCGATTTCCATCTCTGTAAAAACTGATCATGTAATATGCATTGATTTAACATTGCTATTCACCCATTATTTATCAAATAATCGAACATTTCTCAAGCCACCGTTACCTAATGTACTTATATAATTCAACCAGGGACATTGAAAAAGTAATTTATATATTTGTAATAAATAATTCTGTATAAGATATTCGAAAACTTATTATCTTTAGAAAGGAGGTAGGTTTCTTAATCAGTAAATAACCATTCTCACCTGAATACTAAGATTCAAAGGTAAGGCACCGGCCTAGCTCTCCATAGAACATAAACCTAGGTGTGGTTTTCTTTAAACTCAAAAGTAATTTGCAAAATTTAAGGTGAACTCTTTCTATAATATCTATATTAATAAACCCCTAAAACATCTTGAATTTATGTCCGGTCTCTTGAAAAATTTCTTTGAATAATTAAATAAGACTAAGTCCAGATCTTCATTTTAAAAGATCACCTCGTTATTTCGACCACTCTGAAAGAGTCAATTAAGTGGTCTTACTAGCGAGATTGCACCGTTTACTAAATTTCTTTTTAATATCATGGAAGTTCGTTACTATTATTAATCTTATTTTATTCCAATACTAGGTCTGAATAAAAAGATTTACTGTCTTTAAAGCAATACGAGCTGTCGTCAGTGGCAATTTGGGAGATTGTGAAATCAACTATAGGCCATTTTAGAGCAATGTGACCTTATGTACATACATATTTTAACCCTTTCACCCCTACAGGCCTCAATAGACTCGTCTAAAGAATAGGTAGGAAATAGAGTGACAATTAGCTTCTTATGGGTGACAGGGTTAAGCAATATTTTATCCCGTGTACGTCAGAAAGGGGTCACTTATTGGTTAAAAGAAAAAAATAAGTCTATTAGTAGATATTTTCCCAAGTCAAGCTTTTCTGTTCCACTTCGTTACTCATACACTTTGACAGATTACATTTCATATTTAGTGGTCACTGATGGCGACATCAAGCGCCGATGTAAAATTTCACTCATTGACTCGACACTGATCCCTGACTTTAGCCAATGACAAGACTCGTGGCATAGCCTGCACCTCGCCATTATTCTGTGTTTACATACTTTCCCCTCTATCTTGTTCTCGATGCATGATCAATTGTTAGACGCGTTCTAATAGGTTGCATTCAACGGTAATTGCGGCCAATGTAAATCGACGCCACGAAGTCACAATATACAGGCCAAAATTTTCAAAGTGTATAAGGAACTACGTGGATCAGAAAACCTTGACTTGGTAAGATGATTGGTAAGAATGAACTTGCCAAACGTAACTGGTAAATTGTAACTGTTATAACCTATTATATAAATATCAATCTGACTTTATTCCAGGTCATTCAACCGTGTATCAACTTATTGAAATTTATCACAATATCTGTATGTTTTTAGAAGAAAAAAAGCAAACATGTATGGTATTTTTTATATATCTAAAGCATTTGATAGAGTTTGGCATAGGGGTCTTATGACAAAATTTCATTCGGAATTAAAGGTAACCTTTTCTACTGGGTGATGGACTACTTAAGTAATCGTTCACAAAAGGTTTTTATTTGTGACAAGTACTCCTCTTCTGGATACCTAAAAGCCGGAGTTCCTCAGGGATCTGTCTTAGGGCCTTTTCTGTTTTTGATGTTTTTAAACGACATTGCTGATGACTTAAGTTCACTTACTAGACTGTTTGCGGATGATACTTGTATATCATGTTCCTCAAACAGAAGTTCTCACATTGAACAAATCATTAATCAAGATCTACGCATAATTGAAAATTGGTCACTATAATGGAAAGTTTCCTTTAATCCCATTAAAACAGACACGCTTATATTTAATGGTTTACATGAAAAACTTAATATAAATTCAATATTTAATAGTTCTAATTTGAATATGTCATCATATGATAAACATCTTGGGGTTACCTTTTCTGAAAATGGGAAATGGGAAACACATATAGATAATATTTCAAGAACTGTCTCAAAGCATCTGTCTATTTTGCGGAAATTGAAGTTAAACTATGTCCAAATTATATACATGTATTGTTTTTATTCGGCCAGTTATGGAATATGCTTCCGAGTTATGGGATAGGTGTAGTATAAGGGACTCGGTCAAACTTGAAAAACTTCAGTTTGAGGCAGCAAGAATTGTTACTGGTCTACCTTCTTTTGCTAGTAGACTGTCTCTATACATACAATGAAACAGGTTGGGAAGGGAAATGCTAAAAAAATGACTTTGATGCATAAAATAAACAAACAGACGGTACCATCTTATCTAGATGACATTCTACCTAATAGAGTATATGAGCTGACTAATTATAACTTAAGAAATAATCAATCCTCAATATAAACTGGCAATTACAAAAAAAAAATTTCTCCTGAGGACATTAAAAATGTGGAATATTTTAGACACCTCTATTCGTGACAGTGAGAATTTAGCAAAATTTTAAACTTTAATTTCTTCTGCGTCTGAACGAATTCCAATACATTATTTTTCAGGTGAACGTAAGACAAATATTATACATTCCAGACTCCGAAATGGATGTAGTGCTTTAAATTCTGATCTTTTTAAAGTAAACTTGGTTCCTTCTCCAGTCTGTAGATGTTCCTATCCAGTCGAAAATGCCTATCACTATTTTTTTCATTGTCCGTTATACACTGTTGCTAGAATGGAACTTCGACGTTGTCTATCTAAATTTCATATTGAAATTAATTTGAATATTTTGTTAAAAGGTTCAGATACACTTAATTTTGGTGAAAATAATGATTTTTTTTTCGATAATTCATGAGTTTATTAAAAAATCAGATAGGTTTACTTGAATTTCATTTTCGATTTTGCCGGCGACTTTTTTGCAATGTTTGATGTTTTGGGATCATTAAAATGGTCCGTTTGCTCTACAGATTGCATTTGATTGTTATTCAAAGTGAGCGTGATTTGGTATGTGGATTACATGGACAATTTGCTTGTTAGAAAGTTCTGGATGTATTGTTAGTGAAAAAATGTCGCCGGTGATACATCTAAAAATGTTACATTTCCTTCTGATATATAAGGATTAAGATTGTATTTTGTTATAAGTATATAAATATGGTATTTTGTTTTGATTTTGTAAACATTGCAAGCTATTAATGTGTAAACTATTAGAAATAATAATTTACATACAATGTAATTTTCTATTATTATTGTGATTTTATTATTGTTTTATCTGTAGTCAAAAGACATATAAAACTACTGGGTAACTGTATAATTTTTATTCTTATAGTCGCAAAAGTGAAATCAGGAATTGTAAATTAAGAGCCATTTTATATTTATACAACCATGATTATATTTATTATATAAGGACGTTTCTAAGTTGTATAACTTGTATCCAATTCCCTTTTGATTATTATCAAATAAAATATGATTAAAACTAAACTAAATTAACTGTTAGAGATAGTTTGAATCCGACATCTCAAATTAATTTTCGGTAATTTTACGAAGATGACCAAGAGTCATTGAAGCACGTGATATTCAAAGACGGAATCGGACGTAAGGTTTTGTATACATTTCTTATTCAAGCTAAAAATAATAATTAAATGAAAGTAAAAAATGACAGCTTTTCTTCAATTGTGTCAACTTCAACAAGTATTTGAACATACATGGCAGAGGTCTGCCGAATGTTTGACCTTGAAGTCACTAGCATATTAGGATTACGTCAGATAAATGTCCATTTCATGTCTGAAAAACATATTTAGGGATTTACAGGGGTATTAGCTGTTTTTTTTTTCATTATTCATTTTTACTGCTTAGATTGATATACAATAACAAAAAAGAGATATACACAGGCATGAATATTTTGTGAATATTGCTTGAAAAACCCTATTTTAGCACTTTTTCAATAGCAACTGATTAACTCAACCTTTCTATATATATATATATATATATATATATATATATATATATATATATATATATATATATATATATATATATATATATATATATATATATATATATATATATATATATATATATATATATATATATATATATATATATATATATATATATACATGTATATATATATACCACATTGGACCTAACTTTATTTTCATAAAATATAAAGGAATCTAAGATTTGTTTATGTCTGTGTATAGTTGTATATCAAGTACAACTAGTAAAAGTAGAAATACCAAGATTAAATAATATTATTTTGATGAACACAGCTATTGCCTCTTTAAACCACGGTAAATATAGTTAATTTCGTGTTCAGAGAATAATTTATTGTATCAAAACGTTTATTTGACAATTTTGATAAAATGCCATCGAGAGCAGCTACATAAAATTATTGTCGTAATACCAATTTAACTTATTATATTTTTAATTATTTTTACATTCATAATTTAGAAATATATAAAATAATTAATTCTTCTTTTACTTATTTGCTATTTAGATTCTTGGTACCTTGAACTCACATCACAGATCACGCCCTTATATTGCTGGTATTCATGTTTTTTCAATTTTGTTCTTATTGATTATTGTTATTTATCTTAATTATTTATGTATTAATTTCACAGTAAGCCTGGTCAATTTTTTTTTATTTTTTTTAATTCGTGTATTTAAAGATGATCTGTCGATTTTACTTTCTAAGTAAATCAACCCATTTGAAATTAAAAATGGAGTAGACAAAAGAGAAATAAAATATCAGGTTACAGATGCGTTTCTCCAGTGATCATAGAGTAGTTAAAAAGTTGATCGAGCCAACAAAGCAATTGTAAAGAAGTAGATGAATATGATGAATTATCACATAGATATAAAAACGTTTCACAGACAGAAACGGAACACAATGATCGCCATTTTGTGTCCCAACATTCCCCAGTTCTATTGACTAAGTTACTCTTTGATTCGGGTGATGATACGTAGTTTTTGCCGCGAGTAAGTAACATGTTCCTCTAATATATTGTTTTAGTTAATCACGATATTTATTTAGTCTGATTGCGTCTTTGTTCAAACGCTTTTTGACGGGACAATCATTGTATGCCGGGATGTAAAAACATTTTTAAATATTTCAACGAGACTGGTATTCTTAGGCTATGTTGTGTGCATAAAGGACCGAGTTATAAAAGCTTTGGGGGACAGGTCGAGGCAAAATTAGTGTTCAGCCTCCAACTTACTTACTTACAGTATTTAAATATTGATTGTAAATGTGATTTATGAAATTTGTGTTTACATTATATTGTATATGTATTTATGCTGATAAGCCGGATGGCTTAAAGCTTAATAAACAATCTATCTAACTATAGTAGGGAACCTAGCTCTCGTTTAAACGACGATGATGACGACAGTTATGAAGAAACGATGATAGCTGGATAAGATAATATAAGCTGCACTTCGTTTAAATAGTGTTTTATACCACACTCAAGAATTTTTCAGTTACAATGTACACTGTTGTCGTGATCTGGGACCGTTTTACTAAACTAACGTATCTTCAATAATATCGTCACTCATCAATTTGAATTTTTAAAATTTGTAAAACTTTAAAAATAAAAATTGCCATATTTAAAATGAAACAGTTAAAATTTGCAAAAGTTTGAAAATAAAAATTGCCATGCGTATAGAAAAAATAAGTGATCATTCTCCAAAAAATCACCAATTATATTCGTCTACAATAAGTAAACAATATTGACCTACATAGCCAATGTAATCATCGACACCATCCTCTTCATCGTCATCATCGTCATTTTCATCACCATTTTCATCTCTGATTTAATATTCATATCAGTTTGTATCACAAATTTCCAAGATTCCAAGATATATCATGAAAAACAGGAATATTCGAGACTACCTATAAAATAAATTATAAAATTCAAGTTAATAATTAATTCTCTCTCTCTCTCTCTCTCTCTCTCTCTCTCTCGCTCTCTCTCTATCTCACAATCTCATATCGTTTCTATTATTTACGGATCATCATCGTCGATGTCTTCTTTCGCAACAACATTTAATTCTTTCTTCTCCATCGACGTCGTCGTCATCATTAGCGTTATCTCAATCATTGATTCATGAAAAAATGAGTATGGTGTCAGAACTTCCTTTTCATTTACCAATTACAGATGCTGCCGTACAGAAATTCGTCAGTAACCATAGTTACTCTAAATATCATAATTCAAATAAAACCTGAATGTTAAGCTCTCGTTACTGTAGTTATCTTCGTGGATAATTTTATTTGTGTCGGCTATGTTATATTTACTATATGATTAAAGCCTGTTCACTAGCTATTTAGCGAGGATCACTATTTGTTTATCTGTTTGGACTAAAGTTAAATACTTCACAACAATTACCACGAAAGACAACATGTCCTATCGTCTTGTCACGCCCCCTGTAATCGCGACAACATTAAAATCAAATCACGCCTTAAACGAGATAAAGACAGCCAATCAAATTTAATCCTCTAAGCTACTGTCCAATTTGATATGGTCACGAAAATATGAAGGCCTAGATATGGCTGATTTCGTAAGAAATAAAACAAGATGATTTTGAGTTTAATTAACAGTACGTACAAATGTTTGTATGTGTTTGTCGTGTTTAGCCACTGCTTAGGAATACAGTAGTTTTATTTGTATGCGGTATATATGTGTTGAAGTTTAGTAAACAAGAGACTGAAGAAGATTTGTTTTCTTGTAAACATTTTCGGAAGATACTGTGTCCATATTTTGCCAAAATCAGTTTTTATAATTGATATTTATCCATAGACAATGCAACATTCGCATTATGATACCGGAGGTTACCAAACTGGACTATATGGATCACCCAGTGCATATGACGGATCGACTATAAAACTACATCACGGACATTATCCGGATACGACAGATCCTTGTTATAATTCACTGTTTACTGCTTCATCTTCTCCCGGAAACTTTTTACCGCGGGATCCCCCATCTTATGCAGAATCTACATTATTCCATCCAGGTTTTGTTCCAAATTCAAGTACCTCGTATTACAAAGTTTCTAATGCTCGGCAACCGGACATCACAGAATTTAACATTACCAGAAATAATGATCAGCTCCTTTCAAAAGTGGACATTTTGGAAAATAATTCAGCACAGTTGGAATTATCACAGAGATTTGAGTCGGACAATAGTAGACTACTGCATGAGAGTGACTTAAATTCAAATCAGGAGGAGAACCAAAATATCAAAATGGAAAACACTTCGGACGAATTTAAAAGTGATATACCTGTTCTACAGTCAACTATATCTCCGAGTGACTCGAACTTATCACAATTAGATGTAAAGAATGATAATAAAGATGAAAAAATCATCGAACACGTAGATCAGACTAACCCAGACAAAGGTCATGACGAAAAGGCACGTGGAAACGCAGACGTCAAACCAGCGTTGTCGTACATTGCTCTTATAGCAAAATCTATCTTAGAATCTCCACAAAAAAGACTGAGCCTTGGGTCTATTTATTCATGGATCGAGAAAAATTACCCATATTATCAAAACAGGGGTCAAGGTTGGAGAAATAGTGTAAGACATAACCTTTCCCTAAATGACTGTTTCATTAAGGCAGGGCGTTGTGAAGACGGGAAAGGTAATTACTGGGCAATACACCCCGCTAACATTCAGGATTTCATGAGAGGAGATTTTCGGCAGAGAAGGAGGTCCAGACGCCGAGGAAGAAAGAAGGAATGTGAGTTAGGCATGTACCATATGGGTAACGGTTATGCCCCTTTAACTCCTGGTGTCTCCTTTAGCCCCTCAGCAGCTTTCAGTTCAATTTACTCTCCATACACGGAGGCCGAAAGACGGGCATATAGGCTGGACGAAGCCTTGCTTAGACAAAGTATGAACAACCCTTTTATGAAATGGTATCATAACAGTGTACCTAATGGGAGTTATCCCTCGCAGAATTCACCGTGCAATGCAGGAATGTATAACAATACGTCCACCCAGTGGCAAGGATATGGTGACCAAAACTCTCAGGCCGTTTACCACTCGCCTTTATCGCGGTAAGTTGATAGTGTCAGCTCGGATTACCGAGGAGAGAGAGTGTTGACAGAGTGATATCTAAAATTTTTATAGTGTAGTTATTAGACCAAAGTGAGTGATGTTTATTGCAAAAGGAATTTTTGAAATGCGAAGTGCGGTCAAGAGGATTGAAATACAGCGGGTATCGAAATAGGTCTATGCGCTTTCGGAAACACATAGGCTACAAATATCTTCATGAAATTGATCAATTTACAAATATACTTTCTGTATGTGCGCTGGATTAATTGAAGACTATCGAAATTAAACTTGACTTTGATTTATTATGATTAAAATATTTATTAACGAATTGTTTTTCGAGTATTTTTAACTCTGAAATATATCCAAGATATATTTTTATTGTAAACTTTGAAAGACCGATAAAAAGTAGTTTGTTTGTGTTAAACATTGAGTATCTAGAATCAAATGATATGTAGGCCCAGTTGTCTAAAATATTGCCATAGTTTTGTTTTTATTAATTTTTATTCAAAATACATTATAATTATTAACTTAAAATCGACACAAACCTATTTTTTTCATTTCAATTAATGTTGATTATAACGTGCAATATAGCGACATGGCATAATTTATCTATCGCGGTGGCATGAAATAACACTGCAACAGAAATTTCAAACAGCCGGAAAGGGACTTGAAATTATAAAATACAAAATCAAAACCTGGCTTGTCCGAAACATTTTTTGTGCGCCTGTAAAAATGAACATAATAATAAAAACATAATATTTCAAGAAACTTATCTTATGATACTTATCTCTGTATACATGGTTCGTTTATTGACTTGAAATTTCTAAATCCGAAAATTCAGTTTCATCGGAATACAAATATACAAAAATCATGAAATACTTCATTCGATATATTTATCAGTAGAGTAAGCAAAATTAAGATTTATTTCAATAATGATGTCATTTTTTTTTTGTATTCAGGCGTAAAATAAAAAAATATGTTAACATTTGATTTTCGGACTTCTGTGGCTGGACCTTCTTTTTACCCCTTATTTCATAAATATTCTACTACTCTTGTATTTAAAATTAAGAGGTTGTATGGTCTTATGATACTAATCTCTATTTGCGATCTCTAAAGAAGAGAAACGTCAGAACGCCAATTACTTTAAATTGATAAACGAATTGGTAAATGAATAAATAGCTAGATTTGATAAACAATTGAAATTTTATTTTGTCAGCTGGGTTTTTCTAAGGGAACAATTATTAAATGCCACAAGAAAATCGGCGAATCACCATGAAATTGTGGTCAGGATTTCCATCAATCTACCAATGATTTTAATTTCAAATTTGATGTTTATTCTAATATTTAGTAAAATTTTAAATCGGCAACGTTTACTTTTACAAGTGGAATAATTCGCAAGCAGGTAGTTAAAAGAATTAAAATTCGTTTATTATTATATAAAATATCTGTCACTGAAAATTTCCACCGCATGTTTTCATGTTACTACAGCATTCCATAGTTTGCATGTACTTTTTACTTTTGCGAAAGAGGGTATTTCCCTAAAACCTGTTACTGGTCATGAAATACTTTTGTACAAAAAAATTTAACCGACAATAAGCGATAAACGTAAGAAATAGATTTACTATGTACACATAAAACGATTTTGGTATCTATAAAGTTGTCCCTAATGTGACCTATTATTACCTTAAAAAAGACTTTCGGGATGATCAAGATGTTCAGAATGTGTATATAAACCCGGAAACGGACCGGGATTGACAAAATGTTGATGTTGAATTCATTTTAATAGGCCGACTACAAAAGAAATCTTTTCTTGTAATTTTTCCTAGTAACAAGATGATCAAGATAATTTGTTCAAGCCTCTCAGAGGAATATATTATCCCGTGAATACTTCAGAATCATTTCTTACTTCTATTCAATTAATTATTGCATTTAACGCCGAATTACGTGTTATTTTGATTCGGCCTTTAAAACTATCCTAATAATAGCATCTTGTATCCAGGCGCCCGTTTATTGTCAGTCCTAAGTCTTTATTCCTAACCTAAATGACCGTTAAATACATAACTTGAACCGTTTTATTAACACAACTCTAACTCACGTCTTACGCTATATTCGCACATTTCAAGTAAAATACCTAAAGTTTATGAATATATGTACCTGCTACGTTTACGAAGACGAAATACGACATTTACAACAAAAACCTAGGTCGACGTACTACCAGTGGGTAGTCATATACGCATTTCTTTATTTGGTCGTAAATCAAAAGTCCAAATCCTTTGTGAAAAGGTCGATAGTCGTGTTTTGTGGTCTATTACGGTCTGTAATCCGTAGGCCCATATCAACAGCCCGGTCCAGTTTGACTGTACATGTACTTCGTAAAATCACGGGGCTAAAATCTTGACATGATGACGTAAGCATAAATTAGGATCAGTTTGGGGTCGCCTTTTCATTCTGTGGACATTGAATTACGAGGACAGACAATCATTTGAACAAGACACCATCACTTGTGGTGTTAGCACATTTTTCCTGTTTTATATAGAAATCATTGTTATTAACAAGTTATATAAAAAAAACATGTCGTAGTTGTAAGTACATGGCACACGTCTATGGTACTTTACCATAAGTTCATGATGTTGGCATGTAAGCCAAAACTATCTTAGTTAGATACATGTAAAACGAAAAAAAAACAAAAACAGCCAAAGCAAAACTTACAAACAAAGCAAAAACTCACCATAAACAATAAACAAACAAAAGAGAAACCAAGAACAACAACAACAACAACAATAATAATAACAATAATAATAATAATAATAATATAAAAACACCAACCACTTCGATTGCCATCAGGCAGCTGTGCAAATGGTTCTAGAAACCAAAAACTGTAAATCGTGTGGGGATGGATTTAGGGATGAACATTATTATATTATGTCATGCACATCTCTTAAAGAACTTGGGTAATTATATATAGGCCCTTAGCATACACATTTCGTCTAAATACTTTAACGTTATATACAATTTATGCAGATTTATTTAAATGATTAATAAGAGAGCTATATCTCCAGGTTGAACACATACGTCTGCTCACTTATATGTACAATTGTTTTGTATTTTCTCTTTATTTTTTTGTACAATGCGAGAATAAAATGAATTGAAAGGCTACAGAAAAATAATTGCCTTTGAGTAGCTCTTTCACGGAATTTCATAAAATCCTATTTTCTATATCTGTCAAAATCTGTCCTATTCACAAAAAAACTATCGTACACTGTATTATTTGTTTGTTTGTTTAATTGCATTTACAGTTAAGATACACCAGTGTGTGTGTGTGTGTGGGGGGGGGGGGGGGGGGGGGGGGTAACAAGATCTCTACCACCTACAACTTTCTGTGTATTATCGCGCCCAATAATTTGTTCCAACGTTTGCCGGTACCAGTTTTCACAGTTGAAAGTTACCCGATTTACATGTTAAGCCCTACAATCTGCATCATGTCGTAAGCATAAGCCTAAATCAGACAGATGATTTTCGTTTTTTCTAAGTTTCTATAGTGTTCGATGTCGATGTCGTTCTGTTGACATTTTCAAGTAATCCCCAGGGACGTAATATTACGCCAATACAACAATTTGAACCAACAAATAATGCACTATGAAAATGTTCCAGTAAACTGAAAAAAAATCGCTTGTATCGTACAGCAGGAATCGAACTCGACTTTCCATTGTAAATACAAATGCTCTGTGACTAATTCGCGCACCTTACATTTCTTAATATTCAAATGTATTGCAGTTCACGATATCAGTAGATTTGTACACAGCAACAATACCGTACCTGACCGTCCCTCTATCATCCGTAACCCGCTATGTAAGGCCTGACACTGCTCACAAACACCGCCTTACCAGCGGAAGTACAGAGCATAAGTCTTAAGAGCATAAGTCTAAAATTGTGGTACTGCACTTAGACGGCATGTGTCTTAGAAAGTGTGAGATACATGACAGTTGCATTATAGTACCTTCCGAACAAAGATTGATCACCCATCATTTTTTTAACAGTGGTCTCCCTTGCCTACGCTATATTGTAGTTTTCATGCTAACTTAGTGTCATAATGTTAAAATCAATTAATATTATTACAGCAAATTCTTATATAATACATATTTTTCATGTTGGTGTACTATGTTCATTACACATACGCAAATATATGTAATTTGCAGGATCAAATATCACAAAACGCCAAAATTATTGTTTTCTTTTTAAATAATACTTCCAGTGAAAGCGCAATTAATGATATATGCAAATCATTTTTAATTAGTTATATTAGATGCATGTTGCAGTTGATTTGACAAGAGCTCAATGACCCATATACTAGACAACATTTGAGTAGAGCACTACCCGATATGAACCAGACGAAAGAAAACTCTTTGATGGTTGACACATTTAAATGCACCGGATACCTTCTCTTGTCCCTTGCATAACATGTATTGGTATCTAACGACGTCAATAGCCCGACTTTCTTTACAAAAAAGTTACACAAAGTGTTTTTTATTATGTTCTTTATTTATAGCGTAGGGCACAAAGACATCTTGCCTCTCTCTCTCTCTCTCTCTCTCTCTCTCTCTCTCTCTCTCTCTCTCTCTCTCTCTCTCTCTCTCTCTCTCTCTCTCTCTCTCATTTCTGTATGAACAATGTGGAGTCTTTTTAACACACAACTAATTGACAAATATGCAATAAATATTTATTGAAGACTATTATCAATCAAATAGAATAAATCACAAAACGAAGTAACTACAGTAAAACCAGCAATAGCGACCACCTGAGTATAAAGACCACCTGTTTTTGGCTGTCCCCAATAGTACCACCTGTGTACTTATCAACCTCTATTTAAAACCACCTCCCTATAAAGACTGGTTTTGTTGTGCCCCTTAGGGGGTCTTTTTACACTAGTTTAACTGTAGTTTAAACTGAACAGTTGTCTATGTAGACACATTCCACCATACGTTTTTCTTTCCTGAAACATGTTACTTCCGATCCGATCTTCTTTTGAATCGGTTTTACAACTAACCGAATTTTTTTTTATTTTAGTAAATTTTGTAAAATTATGCGAGGAATAAGTTTAGACTTTGATAAATTTGAATTATTTCATTTTAAAAATCTGGCATATATCATTTTTGAATTTGATGATATATGTTTAATTTTTCTTGACAATATCTATCTATCTATCTATCTATCTATCTATCTATCTATCTATCTATCTATTACTAAACTACTAATGCTATGAATATCTTTAACATGTTTTGAATCTCTTCAAATTTTTGTCTGCTAGTACATATTCAGATATATCAAATTAAGTATATACTGAGATTGGCTTTCATATTCATAATGAGCTTTCTGTACATTTCTTCGTTTTTATAAGATATTTTACTAATTATATAATTAATTCCGAATACATACATACATACATACATATGTGTATATATATAACACATTATCCATATGAATCAACTTTAGCAGCTTTAAACTGCTGACAGAATCAACAATATATATTATAATAAAAGTTTTTACAATGTATTGCTATATATACTTTCTCTTTAGAAAATACATATACATTTTAAATTGGAGCTCACCTGATGAAGTCTTATTGACAGAAACGATCGTCTTGAGCATTATAACTTTGGTATTATATTTATAATATTTATAATATTAATATACTAAAATTCCAATTTAAAATTCAAACTCAGACTGCATTTCTAGATTGAATTCACAAAGTATTTTGACGAATAACATAGTGTGTGTATATTAAGAATTGCAGAAATAACACAAATTCATTCTTCCTAAAGGAACAATATTCAAATTCATTGTTACTTCTCTATATTTTCTAAATCCAATGAAATATGTATTTCTAAGATGATTTTTTTTCTGATAAAAATAATATTTTTACATTTTGGCAAATAATTTCAAGCATTAGTTAGAAATAGGATACAGCAACAATGTTTACGATAATAGTAGTAATAATAGTAACGATTGTTTTATTTCCATCATCATTATCATCACCACCATCATCATCATCATCATCATCATCATCAACACCATTATTATTATTATTATTATTATTATTATTGTTATCATTATTATTATTATTATTATTATTATTATTATAAAGCAATAGTGATAATAAGCAAAAGTGGTAAACTTTTCTACTTAAATTTTGATCAATATTTCATGACAAATGACATTAAGTTAGATGTACATGTATCATCTTCAATAGGAAAAGTCTTCCGCATTTTTCGTAAAATCATTATATTATTTTATCAGACTCTATCTCTTCTTTAACATATGTTTTCATGGATAATCGCAACTCAGCACCTGTAAACATACATGTAATTACACCTGTAAAAACTACCTACCTGTTGTTTATTTTAACTTCGTTTAACATGTGAAGTAAAGCTGAAGTGAAAACAATAACAGCTGGATACGGGGTGTAGAGATCAAAGACTGATATAATAGGATAATATTACATGCGTTTTATCTGATATTGTCTTTAACTCTTAGTTAGTTATAACTGTCTTATGATGATAGGATGACGGTGATAGTGTATGTTGTATTAACAGTTAGTTTCGTTTTGTTTCTTATCAGTATGATAAATATGTTAATAATAAATGATTTTGATAATTAAGATGATGATGATGATGATGATGATGTTTCTATCATTATCATTATAACTATCAAATTTAATCATTAAAAATTACCATAGTACAACTTACTAGGTTTATATTTAGATTTATGATACAACATTTTCTTTCGGATACCTGTATTTATACTAAATTCGAGCTCAGATGATGAAGTCTCATTGACAGAAACGATCGTCTTGAGCATATGTTTTGGCCACTTTTCTAAAACATTAACTTTGGTATTATTAAAAATATCTATACTATCTTGACTTTAACACAAAATATCACTTTGTTACAGGAATACACATTGAATATTATATCTAATCATATGTGTTTGGTTGTGTTCTGTATTTCGAAAACGCATAGTGTCTTAATAATTTTAGTACAATGCCAGTTGCTTAAATGTATACCAATGAACCGTTGCAGTTCTTAGCAAATAAAAAAAAAATTTCCTAAGTATTGATAATCCACATATTAAATCTTAAGATAAACAAGCATTACTTATCATTGTTCTACAGTATAGTGCCATAAATATGTCAACTAAAGTCATTTCCCCATTAGCATTTTCAAGTAATTTTCATAAATTTATGCCCTCATTAGTTATGTAAAAAATAATATGTTTACGGAAGACAGTCTATTTATATCCCTCTGATTTTTAAAAAAAATTAAAGGTTTATTTTTGAGAAGAAATTTGCAGTTTTCATCAGAAGACATTGACATTTAAACCCACTTTAGAATATATATATATATATATATATATATATATATATATATATATATATATATATATATATATATATATATATATATATATACACACACTCATAAACGTGTCAAAATTTACAAGATTTCATTGAATATTTTTATTTTAGTTATAAATTGTTGAAAAAGTTTATTTAACATAGAAAGCTAAAAAAGTACATTATTTGACATATTTATGGCAACTGTGTGTACATTTGAAGAAAATGGGTCACTCAAATTATCTTAACGCCCCTTATTGATTTATGAGGAAAATATTGGAAACTGTCAAATCTTAGATAACATATTATTATAAACATATTATAACTACTCACAAAGAAGGGTTTTAATAAATTTTACATCATTCTGCACATATATGCTAATACTATAATGCTATAACGATTGCCCCATCGAACTGGAATAAGAGATATGAACAAGATTTGAAGGGTGGAAATTCGACTTCATATAACCTAAAACCATGCATATTAATGTATATACACACAAAACCTTATGTTGTTGTTCAGTAGCAAAATGAAGAAATTTGCAAGATATGTTTGACCAATACTATGTATATATGTATTCCCGTTGCTTTATCAGAAGTTTAAGATGATTTGAAGGAGCTCTTCATCAAGTAGGTTTAAACATTTTAATACTACACTAAATCAGAAAGCCGGCGGATAGAGATATGGGGTCCTGTTTGTTTTGGATTAATTTACCGACTGGTGTCTTATTGTTTTCTTATTTCAAGAATACTTGAGAACATTAGGATTCCACTTGTTAATACCAAACTATTCAATTAATTCTTTGATATCTTTTTTTCAGAAACTATTCGACGCCTGCATTGGTATAGAGTGCTCTTGAATGCAATGGCACGCACCAAATATTCCGAATGGCGGATCTATGGGGAAATATCAAGGTTCCTTCCATCCAAGGACACTTGCCACATAAAAAGACAGATTTGGGATATCCACTGCGAAGTGCAAAACCTGTGTATACTTCCTGGCTAATGGTTACATTTAAGGAGGAAAGAAAGGTGTTTTACAATAAAACAAAGTCAGACAGTCAAAACATATGTGAGATAAACGCCTTTTAAAAACATTTTCGGGACTAAGATAACAGGATATACGAAATGTCTTCAATTCGATGTCCTATAATACAGATAATGAATAGTGCAGTGATACTTTGTTCCAAAGAATGAATATTACGACATATATGTGATAATGAAAACAAACTTTATTTGGTAAATGTAAGTTTAGCTGTTATAAAATGCCTGCTTTTATTTAGCTTAGCAATCAGAATTTATTCTTTTAACAATAAAATTTAATTTGATATAGAATGTGTTAGCACACACATAAAACCGAATTGTTTTCATATTCTGAGGTTGAAAAAAATAAAATATGTAAGATATACTTACAGTTATGTACAAATTGTGATTAAGTGTCTTTTTTCATGTGTTATGTTTTAATTTCTGAATTTAATAGATAGGTGATAAATGTTTTAATTTTTGTATTTACCTTCCTCCTAATAAATTCACAGATTAAAACATGGCATATGTTTAGTTTTAGAGTTTGAAAATCTTGATCACCCACACTCGCACACACATTATTTCAATATACACTTACGCGCTAAAATTTATGCATTATTTTTATTTTTCTCTATATATTTCATATAAAACAACATTTCTTTTTTTTTAAATCTATATCTGCCATTTTAAATATAATGTCAATGCATATTCACTGTGAACCATAATAATTAATGTTTTTTAAATTTCTGTGTTTGTTTTGATGTACAATTTCCATTGTTTCATTTTATAGTACTGATGTCTTTTACAAGATACAAAGCTTTTTAATTTGCAAACAGGGAATTAGGACATAAATGAAAAAAATATGTTTAAATGGCTGAATCCTGAAAACAGAAAATTTGAACATTATGAGCTAATACACATTATAAACAATTTTAATTACTGAAGTGAAATTTTACACAAAACCTACATAATAACAGATTGTGGTTTTTTTTATCGCAATTGGCCATTCAATATTTTGGCGGACATTGCATGCTGTTTTAAAGCTTAAAATTTACCATTAACAGAAGTAAACAAAATGTTTCGTTAATTAGATAATTTGTAATTAGATGTAGAACGTTTAATCTTGATCTGATGTATCATTTAGGTCCGCGTTTGTCCAATATTCACCAGATTTGTATATGTATCCTGGACATCCTGAAGATTTATACTTTGGTATCCGAGATTTTTATATCAAATGAAAATATAAAAGAAAAGGCAACATGTGCGAGAATTTTCGAAGTGACTCGAAATTTTATCTTGTTTCCGCACAAGGTGAATAAGATGAAATATTTGTTAACTTCTATTGAGCAATTCCCTATGTTTGATTTATAATTAAATAGAGCTGGAACGAATTTCTAAAATCAATAATCGAATATTCGGGACTATTATTCGATGCGTATCTAAATATTCGCCGTACACCCCTTAGCGTTTTTATTACCCGAAAATACATCAGTATATGTCAAAGTTTGAATAATTGGGTAATAAAACATGTTTATGCCAAAATGAAAAATTTGTCTATACCCTGTTTATCCTTCCAAAGCCGATTTGTGATGGTAAAATAAAGGTGCACAGCGTAATATTTTATACTGGTAGTAGACCTATCTCTTACACAGAGTTGTCCGTCCTTGCGCTCCTCAAGAATTTCTGTCAATGTCTAGAAAAAAGTCCGAAAACATGTGGTCATGTAACCCACAAACTAAATATAAAAACCATATTTCACAGGGTGAAGGAGGCTTTTCGCAAAAATATAATCCCTATATCCTTTTTTTTTAAAGTATACTCACCTCAAGTAGTATTTTAATTATATCAGCACTAAAATATATATGAAAAAAAAACCCAAAAAAACACCGATACCTTATAAAGAGCAAAATCTATAGCAGATGTAAACTGACAAAAACTGGCAAAGATCGAGACGTTGACAGAGATTGTTGAGGAGTGCATGGACTGACAACTCTGTAAAAGAGATTGGTAATATTTTATACTGGAACTAGACATGTGACAAAATGATGCTACACTTTGTAAAATATGATATGATAATACTTCGATTCAGTTGGTCTTTCGCGAAAAGGTCGATTCACCGTTTGACAGGTTTTCTATTATGACGTCACAATTAAATGACCCGTCATATAAATTGTTAGATTATGATGTCACAATTGAATAACGTCAAATAGTGCGCATGGACAGCCATATGTCATACATTTTGCAATAGGTCACTTGAGAAGGAAGACATGGGATGTATTGTTTTAGTGAATGATCTTGTTCTTATTTCTTGTTTATAACTTTGGTATTATGTTTATAATATTTATAAAATACCAACATTTTGATAATCGGATACTTTTACCAAGTAAAAAAGAAGAAGTACTCTTGGATATCCGAAACTTCAAGTCCATTAGAATACTACAAATTAGATATCAAAATGGTCTCAAAACGAAGAACAATTGCGAATCCCAATCGGGATGGGACAAGGTGTCCCGAAGGAGGCAGTGTCCCCTGTTAACATGCCACACCCGTCGACCAAACAAGCCGTAGACAAAATTTAGATCATCGTTGTCATGATTTCGACTTTATGTCTATATACCTTTATTTAGACACTGAAACACATAATCAAGGTTTTTTTTTTCATGAAATGAGATCGTTTTTGTACAATAACTGGTTAGTGCTATGAGGTGCTCGATAGGAATATGGTTTCCAAGTTGTTTTTTTTTTATCAATGCTTGTGTAGAGATGGAAAGAAGTGGTCCGAACGAGTTTTTAATCGCGATGAATTGATTACTATAGTTAAAACTCAGATCAATGTTTATGTACTTTGATAATACTTCAAATAAACAGTTGTCGATCAGACATAGAAAAAACTTTTTTGACCTGTAAATCATTAATTGAAATGGAAGGAATATTTTCCTCATGGAAAAGTCGTTAAATTAGACTGCTTGTCAAGATCGACAAAGAAAATGTGAGCTTAGAGAAGCAAACAGAGGAATGTTCTGCTATTAAGTCAAGTAATTTATTTTTGGTAAATATTTACAAATCAATTAGAAAGCCAAAACCATTTTACAACGCTTTTTATCATATATTAATTTTTACGATCTCTAAATTCAAGAACTTACAAGGACCAACTGCGTTGTTCAGAAAAGATACATAATGAACCCCACATCGTATTTTTTGCCAAAACGTAGACCTTTGATGACAGCTTTCAATAATTTAAATGCTCTTTATCAAAAAGACATGTCAGAAAACGTTTGACTAATTACACAAAGGTTAAATGCATGAAAATGTTTTCTCTTGAAGTAGCGAAATAGTTACATGACTAAGGGCCTATGGACATGTGCCGGGCCAATGAGAATGACGTTATTGAAGTTCCAAGTGTTATCGATGCGCGATGGGTGTCATGTTACTATTGTTCCGTGCCGTGATCGATTTTATGCTTTAGAATCACTCACAGATGTTATTTAAAACCAATTGAAGAGCAAATATACAGGTGGTCGTGAAAGTATGATATTATATTGTTTCGTATTTCAGGGGGATTTCGTTAAAAGTAAACCGATCTGACTGGTAACAATATAGAATCTTCATGATAAAAAACAGCAGCAGTACCATATGATATTTTGATAAATTTTGGAATTAGGATTAATGAATTACAAACACAACAAAAGATGAATAACTTTTTTCCACGCTGTCTCTAAATACACGTATATTAATATATACAAAATCAATATTATGAAAAACAAACTAAACATTATTTTAATAGTGATAATGATAATATATAAATAATAATGATAATAATAATAACTAGAGCTGAGCTTTTTGCTGAAGCAAAAAGGGGTCATCCGACCATAGCTGAGGCTACAGCTTTGATACAGCTTCAGCTGAGCAACAGAGGAAAGCTCAGAAGCTATGACCCTGAGACCGAAGTCCGATCCTCAAAGACAATTTTTATATTTTTTGAGTTGAAATGTTGAAAATTGAGTTGTGACCTTGACTTTTGATCAGATGACCTTGAAACTTCACACATATGTTCTTGAGCTCTTTCCCTAGAAATCATCAACAATAACCTATATATAATAAGTTCTATAGTTTTTGAGCTTATTTGAGTTGAAATTTTCAATTGAGCTGTGACCTTGACCTTTCATCGGATGACCTTGAAATTTTCACACATATATTCTTCAGCTCATTTGCTACAAATCATCAACACTAAACCTATATATAAAAGTTCTATAGTTTTTGAGCTATTTTGAACTGAAATTTTCAATTTGAGCTGTGACCTTGACCTTTCATCGGATGACCTTGAAACTTCACACATAAGTTTTACAGGTCATTCCCTACAAATCTGCAACACTAACACATATATAAAAGTTCTATAGTTTTTGAGCTATTTTGAGTTGAAATTTTCAATTTGAGCTGTGATGACCTTTCATCGGATGACCTTGAAATTTCACACATATTTTCTTCAGCTCATTCCCTATATCAACATAACCTATATATAAAAGTGTTCTATAGTTTTTGAGCTATTTTGAGTTGAAATTTTTCAATTTGAGCTGTGGACCTTGACCTTTCATCGGAGATATATTTTCCAGCTCAATCCCTACAAATCATCTACACTAACATATATATAAAAGTTCTATAGTTTTTGAGCTATTTTAGTTGAAATTTTCAATTTCATCTGTGACCTTGACCTTTGCATCGAATTATCTATATATCTTGTACAGTAACAGTTATATAAAAGTTTCACCGTTTTCGAGCTATTTTCAATTTTAAATTTTTAGCTCATGTATATGTGTATACTAAAATCTGATAGTTCTAGAGATACTGAGATTTTAAATTTTCAAATATCTCTGTGACCTTGACCTTAAATTCTGTGACCTTGAAACTTTTTGAGCATGTGCAGCTCATAGAACTGAACAACTTTCTCATGCATTTGTTTATAGTAAAGATGCTTAGTTTCTGAGATATTTTGACTTTTGTCTCATTTTTAGCTGACAAAATATGAACCCTTTTTTCAGCCCCTAGCGAGCTTTTTTCAGGGGACACTCAGATCAAATTTGAAATGCACATGCACCAGTTCCGTCTTTGATCTTTCAGAAAATCCAAACAGATTTATTCTAGCTTCAGTAGTTCCCGAGGAAACTGTGCCACAAAATGGGACATGTGAAAAATGAAAAAGGGAGATAACTCTGAAAATAGAGGGAATTTTGAAAAAAATGAGAAAAAATGACCCTGGATCATCTGATGCTTTAATGTTGCTGATATTTGAGCAAAATCGGTGAGCGTTTTGAGCTACAGCCAGTACAAAATCTGTTGGAGAAAAAAAAAAGAATAATAATAATTTAGAGCTAGCTTTTTGCTGAAGCAAAAAGGGGTCATCCGACCATATACAATACAATTTCAGCACAAATCGATCCTCAAAACTGACCTTGACTTTTGATTAGATGATGTCGCTCATTCCCTAGCTATATATAAAAGTTCTATAGTTTTTGAGCTTATTTGAGTTATTTTCAATTTTTCTGTTGACTTGACCTTTTCATCGGCATATAATGAAATTTCACACGTAAGTGATGTTCTATAGTTTTTGAGCTATTTTGAACTGAAATTTTCAATGAGCTGTGACCTTGATTTCTTGAAATTTTATACAGCGCATTCCCTACAAATCATCAACACTAACATATATATAAAAATAGTTTTTGAGCTATTTTGAACTGAAATTTTAATTTGAGCTGTGACCTTGAATCGGATGACCTTGAAATTTCACACATATGTTTTTCAGTAACCTATATATAATTCTATAGTTTTTGAGCTATTTTTGAACTGAATTTTTCAATTTGAGCTTAGACCTTTCATCGGATGACCTTGAAATTTTACACATATGGTAAAAATGTTTTGAAATTTTCAATGCTGTACCTTGACTTTCATTGGATGACCTTAAATTTCACATTATGTTTTTCAGCTCAATCCCTACAAATCATCAAACACTAACCTATATATAAAAGTTCTATAGTTTTTGACTTTTATTTGAGCTGTGACCTTGACCTTTGATCCAACACTTGAAACTTTACATCAAAATTCCTCATTGAATTATTAAAATCTTGTACATAACAGGATAAAAGTTTCACCGTTTTCGAGCTATTTTCAATTGAAAATTTTTAGAGAAATTTCAAACTTCTGTGACCTTGACCTTTTATCTGATGACCAGAAATTTCCATTTATCAGCCTTTCTCATACAAATCACTCATGTATATGGTAGTTCTAGAGATATTAAGATTTAAAATTTTTAAATATCTCTGCGACCTTGACCAATTCACCTTGTTTTGAATGTGCAGGAACAACTTTCTCATGCATATGTCTATATAAAGATGCTTAGTTTCTGAGATATTTTGACTTTTGTCTCATTTTTAGCTGACAAAATATGAACCCTTTTTTCAGCCCCTAGCGAGTCAGGGGGGATCAAATTTGAAAACCCATGCACCACTTCAGTCTTTGGTCTACCAGAAAATCCAAACGATTTATTTTTGTATGTGTGCCACAAAATTTGTGAAAAATGAAAAAAGGGAGATAACTCTGAACTATTCATCTGATGCTTTAATGTTGCTGAAAATTTGAGCAAAAAAGCCATTTACAGCCAGTACAAAATCTGTTGGAGAAAAAAAAAAGAATAATAATAATAATAATAATAATAATAATAATATAGGGTCATCCGACCAAAAGTCGGATGTCAGGGGATAAAGTCGGATGACCCTAATAATAATAATAATAATAATAATAATAATAATAATAACAATAATGATAATTAAATAATATTTATGATAATGATAATATCAATAATAATAGTAATATTACTTTTGATGATGATGATGATATATATATATATATATATATATATATTATATATATATATATATATATATATATATATATATATATATATATATATATATATATATAGATAAATAGATATTGATATATACAATGCTTGCCACGGTTTTTTAGTTTCAAATATTAGGGTGCTTTTGTACATTTGTATTTAAATGACTATCATGTTCAGCTGCCGTAATTTACTTGATGACTCTTTGATAGCGGTCAGGAGCGGTTAGATATTGGTAAAATGTTTTAAACAATGTTAAATATTGGTAAGCACGACTGTATACACTCTTAAAAACATTGATGAGTGCCAAGTATTTCAATGTTCAACATGTTTTAAGGTCATAATGTAAATTCACGATTTTGATGTTGCAAATTTGGTTTCACTATTCACCAGAAAAACATTTTCTCATTTATGTACGTGTCAGGATGGGATAGAACATGAAACAGTGTTTGCCATTACCTACTAAATGAAATGTTAATTACTTGTTTGATAGCGGTTGTTGAGTCGTGACCGGTTCAATATTTGACTTTGGACGGCGGGTGTGTCTTAGAGGAATGCTTACTCCACAATGGCACCTGATCTCACCTCTGGCTTTCCAGAGGTCCGTATTTGTCCAGTGTTCACCAGATTTGTATATGTATTCTGGACGTCTTGAAGATTTGGTATGTGAGATTTTTATATCTCTAACAAAAATAGTCATTACTATGGTGAGTATATCTTGTAACTGACGCCATGCGTCCACGGTTAAGTTAAAAAGTGGTTATAAAAATTATATACATGTCTATTATTGCGATTACTTAAAAATGTATGTTAAGCATGATTTTGAAAACTTTTTCTGTTAATTACAGTGAATCATGTACATCGTATTTTGGGACAATAAATACATGTAATTAATCTGGTTCCGAATTTTATTTGTATTTAAATGTAAAAGTTCTCATTATATTGACATTATACTAACATCTAATTTTTCTCCTCTTTCTGAAAAGTTCACATGCCAAATACGTTTCCTTTGACCATATTTAACTAATTAGTTTTACTTACTAGTGTTTCGCAGACAATTAGCAATCGATCTTATTTATTTCTGTTTCTTATAAGTAAATGAATAAAATATTATATCCATTTCACGGGAATGTTAAAGATATAATATACATATTTCTTTTAAAAAATGAGTCCATTGGCATACATATTCTTGTTTTTTTCTGTAAATTTATATCTACACATATATCGACAGGGGATGCATACTCCTTCATGGCACCTGATCCCACCTCTTGGTTTCCAGAGGTCCGTGTTTGTCCATTTTTACCGGATTTGTATCTTTGTCCTGGACATTCTATTAATTTATACTTTGGTATCTGCGTTTTTTTATATATAAAAGTCTCAGATACCAATGTATAAATTTACAGAATGTTCACAATGCACATACAATTCTGGTGTACAATGGACAAACACGAACTCTGGAAATTTTAGACGAAACAGATTAATATATTTAGTCTTGAATTGTTTGCGGGGTGAATAGAATATTTATTTTTATCTCATTTTATTCCTTATCTGTATAACGTATCATTTATGTCTTCTAGGCGCAATATTATGGACGTAATGGGTAATTTTCTCGTTCTTCTGATAATTTAGATGAAATGATTGATCCTGAATTTTCCGGAATTGTTGGTTTCTTTATTGCCTTAGTTACGGATCTGGATTTTGTTTTTTATATCTTACTGTATTCATCTAGATCTTTAACTATTACAAATATGTCTATGTTGTATATATCATATACCCTAAAGCTTTTATTAAAATTTTTCTGAATCTTTTTTCATTTGACTTTTTTTTGTGTAAACATTTTTTCACTTTCAACAAAAGTGAATTTACCTTTACTCCAAAATTAATTAAATAATTTATTTTGCGAAAAATAGGATTTATCCTAAAATACTGATATTTGCATAAGATTATTATTAGTTATTATTATTATTATTATTATTATTATTATTATTATTATTATTATTATTATTATTTTTATTATTTTTTTTTTTTTTATTATTATTATTATTATTATTATTATTATTATTATTATTATTATTATTATTATTATTATTATTATTATTATTATTATTATACTTTTTCATCGACTCTGTATGCCTTAAAGAGTCCTTTGCTATCTGTATCAAAAATATTATTTCAATTTTTTTTCTCCTTTTACTACTTTAGTTGATGCACGAAAACAAATAACAGCTATACACATGTATAAAGAATTTTACATTCCTATATCCAGGTCCAGTGTAGTATTCATATACAAATAGTAAGGTTGAGTTAATTTCTTACAATTAAAAGTGTCAAACCTGGGTTTCACAACCAATTTTCACAAAAGATATAGGAATTTAAGAATTTTTATGCCTGTGTATATCAATTGTTTTGTATTGTATATCAATCTAAGTTGAAAAAAGGGGATGGAATTTTGAAGAAAAAAACACAGCTAAAGTCCCTTTAAACTTTGGTAGATTTTTTTACCAAATGATACTCCCAATTATCAATATGATTTCTAATGAATCTCAAGTTATATAAATTCAAAGCTTCAAACGTATTTTGGCATGTTAATTAAAGTGTTTGTTGTTAATCAAGGCATTATTCATTATTATTTCATCAATCTCTCTGAATTTGTTTTAAAATTTGTGACAATACTAATATTCAAGTTTAAATCTTATATGAAGAATTATTCAAACTATGTTTTGAATATGCCTTCATGTACTTACATACAATATAAACTAGCGGTAAAGACAGCTTTCAATGATGTTTGGTTCACATACATAATTATAAATTAGTTTCTAAATTATCAGGAAGATAATGAAAAGTCTAAAAGTCTGCAATACCATACTCATCAAAACACGATTGACCGTGGGAATTCGGCATTGTTCCTTTGCCTCTACGTTAAAATACCGAAGCTTTTCTAGAGTCCCTGGAATTTATATGGCTTTCAACATTCGATTGAAAGGCTAAGTGTTTGCAATAGAATTGTATCGTTTGTGACGTCGAAAGACTTGTTGGTCAAGTGCCTTATGCGGGGTCTCCGACTCTGCTCGTAAGAATGTCCAAGTCACTTTCAACTTAGAACAGAGGCGATGTAAAACGACACGAAAAAATGATAAATTGAGGTCCACTTCAGCATGATTTACAAGAGATATATAACCGACCACAGTATTTTGCAAGGGATTTGATTTCCCATACTATAATCTTGATCAAGATCCTCCCAGCGACTTTACGGGACCAAGATAATCAAACGTTACTTTGTAATTAATGTCATTACCTTTATCAGTATTTTAATGTTTAGATGTGTGCTCGTATATATATATATATATATATATATATATATATATATATATATATATATATATATATATATATATATATATATATATATATATATATATATATATATATATACAATATGAATAAGAGTACAAATTAGTTGTAGAAAAAATATATTGAAAGAAATGATATTTGATAGGTGATATTATTATGTAAATAAAGCAAACATTTTATTTTGTTTTTTATGTGACTTTTTATGGGAATTATTTGTGTATTTTTTTGTAAAACATTGTTTAAAGTGTAAGTTTTATTTATTTATTAATTATTATTTATTTATTAATTATTCCTTATTTCTCCATTATTACTTATTCTTAATTGCTACTTATTTTTTAATTGTTACTTATTGGTTAATTGTTACTTATTTGTTTATTTTCGATTTATTTATTCGTTCATTCTTTATGTATTTATTGATTTAATGTTTATTCCTCTACTGATTCAATTATTTCTTTATTTAGTAGTTATCATAGTACGGTAATGATATATTTCAATTAAATGATTTTGTGTAAAGACAAGTGTCCATATTCTTGTTTTATGATAATTTAAGGGATATATCTGATAATCATGCTTTACATATGAGAAAAAGATGTTGATTTATGGTGGATCTTCAATTCTATATGTTCTTGTTGTTCTCCTTATTATAATTCTACATACTACAGTATCACATCATACAATTACAAGCAATTCTTTTGTAATACAAATATTGTTTTCTGCTTTGTTTGTTTGTTTTATTTTGTATTTTCGTTTTTATATTTGCGATTACTCTATTTCACAAAGTGAAATGTTCAGTTGCCTGTTCGATGGCTGTAGTTGAGACGTCTGTACCAATTGTGACGAAGTTTCGTTCCTGACGTATTTCATTTTGATTTGACAGTGGACTCAAGGCGGGTGTAACCGGCCGACAGAAGATACTTACTCCTTCATGGCACCTGATCTCACCTCCTGATTTCCAGAGGTCCGTGTTTGTCCGGTTTTTTAAAACAGATTTGTACCTATATTCTGGACATTCGAAAGATTTATACTATGTTATCTGAGATTTTATATCATGTCTTGTCTTGACTTGCCACCCGAATAAAAACGTTACTTTCTTATGGTGAAGTACCACTAACTTATGGTGAAGTGCCACTAACGTATGGTGAAGTGCCACTAACGTATGGTTAAGTGTCAATAATGTATGGTGAATTGCCACATACTTATGGTGAAGTACCACTAACGTATGGTGAAGTGCCACTAACGTATGGTTAAGTGTCAATAATGTATGGTGAAGTGCCACTAACTTATGGTGAAGTGCCACTAACGTATGGTGAAGTGCCACTAACGTATGGTTAAGTGTCAATAATTTATGATGAATTGCCACATACTTATGGTGAAGTGTCACTAACTTATGGTGAAGTGTTACTAACGTATGGTGAAATGTAGTAGTATGATGGAATGCCACTATGTTTAAGAATGTTTTAGAAAACATTGAGTATTCCTAACCATGCTATGACTGTCACGGCATTGTACCTTGCTCATCCGAAAGGCTTTGATTAGTATCACCTCTTATGCAGAAGCTTGCCGAAGGAACAATGAGGTGTAACCCGAACGGGTAATCAAATCGTTGTTCTTGTTTGCTTGAATGTTGTTTTGTTAATTCACAGTTACTCTATCAATGTAGAACGTGAACAACTGTCCAGCTCAAATTGTATTTGATATATAATGAAGAGTTTTACTACAACCAGACGTGAAACACATTATGAAGGTTGCAAAATGCATCATGATGATGATGATGATGATGATGATGATGATGATGATGATGATGATGATGATGATGACGATGACGACGACGATGATGATGACGATGATGACGACGACGATGATGATGATGTCGTCGTCGTCATCATCATCGATATAAGACAGAATACTGCTTTAAACATTAAATATACTATTGACATCAAAATCATTGTCAATGTCGTTGTTTTTGTGGTTGTTAAAGAAGTAATAGTAAAAGCAGTGGTAGTAGAAGTAGCAATCTGCTAGTGAAAATACTGATAACCATGGCATATCTCGCGAGTATGTATTATGTTTTAACTGCTTTGATAACAATTTTGAGGGGAATTGAAGTTGGACAAAAATAAACAAAAAATGTAAATATTCACCTCGAGAAATAAATCACATCAAACGTTTCCTGTGTTAACATTGATAAAAACAATTAGATGATGTACATTATTTGATCTTATTCGTGTTGAGTTAACCCTTTTCTTTTGTGGTTTAAATGTAAATCCATGTTAGATCTAATGGCATTATGTTTGCTTTCGATTGTGACTTTGGAACTCACAGGGTGCGTGGACAGCTAAATCTTGAGACATAGGTACTGGAATATGGTACAATACTTGGCTCAAGCATAGATCAATAATTAAATGCTTAAGTGCTTGAGAGCATGTACGCTGGTTTGACACCTACCGTGTGACATGCGTCTGTTTGGCGATAATTTAATCCCTACAAGTTCTATATGATATTGTTGATTTTATAAAAGAAAATGTTTAAATGTGTATCATTTCTGTATGTATTTTATCGCTAGAAATGCTTTGTTGATGTTGTTTTAGAGATGTTTCTATTATTTTATTTTTAATTTTGCTTTCTTTGGCATACGTGTCTACATTTGCTGAATAGAAATAAGTAGAGTATATTATACATGTAAGTGTGGACTGCACAATAAATGTCTTTGACAAAACATCACCAATAAGAAAAACAATGTCAGCTCAACTACACCAACAACGGCAGTACTATATCACTATTACTTCTACCACCACCACCACTACTACTGCTGTTGCTGTTGCTGCTGCTGCTGCTACTACTACTACTATTACTACTACTACTACTACTACTACTACTGCTACTACTACTACTACTACTGCTGCTGCTGCTGCTGCTGCTGCTACTACTACTACTACTACTACTACTACTACTACTACTACTACTACTACTACTGCTACTACTGCTGCTGCTACTACTACTACTACTACTAAAGATGATTTTGATTTTATTTTTTTCATCAGTTTCAATTTTAAATTTGAGCACAACTCAGTGTATTTAACAGAAACGATTGTCTTTAGCATTATATATTTGGTATTATGTTTATAATATTTTCAATACTTCTGCAACACACCATCTGTATTTTTCAATACTTCTGCAACACACCGCCTGTATTTTCAATACTTCTGCAACACACCGCCTGTATTTTCAATACTTCTGCAACACACCGCCTGTATTTTCAATACTTCTGCAACACACCGCCTGTATTTTCAATACTTCTGCAACACACCGCCTGTATTTTCAATACTTCTGCAAAACACCGCCTGTATTTTTCAATACTCCTGCAACACACCGCCTGTATTTTCTATACATAACCTATCTACTTTAAGAAACATTTCACTACACATTATCAAATTTTGATATCACAAGCAGTTTTAAGATCAAGTCAAAGTCTTAACTATTTTTCCTTTCACTTTTGTTTACAATGTATACTTCTGATCATATAGTCTTAAAAAGTCCGTGACGAAGTAGAGATCGAACTTCACTTTACTTTCTCTTAAGTAAATAATCTTAATCGCAAACTCTTGTAAGGATCAATTATGTTATCCTGTTTCGATGGTGTAAAATTTGGTAATTTTATCTTGACTTCTGTAAGAGAGACGGTAATAGTTCAAGTTCAATATAGTCTCCATCAAGTGGCTACGCCATGATCCGACAAGTATGTATTTCAAATGTTTGTAATTATGTCATGTCTAGTAAGTCAATCGCCAGGAAGTATCGACCTCAGGTTATGTAAAAAAAAATTCAAATAGTAATCATATTTCAAAGCTTATCAGAATTTTTTTTGTTTTTTTTTTTGTTTTTTGTTTTTTTATTTTTTTTTTTTTTGGGGGGGGGGGTTTACATCCCGTAAAGAAATTTTCACTTATATTGAGATGTCACCAGCTTTAGGCAATGTTGTACAAATTTTGGCCTGACGCCAATGCATTGAGGGTTCTTTTATGTGCCACGCCTTCCGCGACACGTGACCTCGGTTTTCAGTCTCATCCAAAAGACTCGTGACGTTTCCTTCGTATGCCGAGCACTTGGCGAGGGAACAGTCACCAAAGTCTTTGGTATGACCTGGTCCGGGAATCGAACCCGGACATTTTTTTCTGTGATTCGAAAGGTTTGCCACTAGACCACCACATGCGGTCAGCTTATCAGAAGAAGAGCATGTAAATTGATTTTTTGTTGCCTAGTCGAACAACCTATTCCTTTCCACACCAATTTGAATTAATACTAAAATAAATATTAATAACAAACATAATTTTATAAAATCTTGTTATGGTAAAGGAATCAGTGCAATTTTAAATTGAATATAAAAATCACTGGTACCAAAGTTTTAATCCTCGGGATAACCAGAAGACAATATATAAATCTTTTGAACATTGGGCAAACACGGACTTCAGGAAATATAGAGATGGGATCAGGTGCCACGAAGGAGCAAGCATCCCCGTTGACCGGTCAAACCCGCTGCGAATCAACAGTCAAATTCATATAATCTATATATCTAATATTTTTCCGTTGTATTCTAGTACCTGGCACTTTAAATCACATTAAAATAAATAAATTTAAAACAAATAAAAACCAATAATGCCTACATATGTAAAAAGTTCTATTGATATAAAAAATATAAAATCTTAGATACCAAAGTATAAATTTTCAGGATGTCTAAGATATATATATACAAATCTAGAGAAATTGGACTAACAACGGACCTTTGGAAATCCAGAGATGGAATCAGGTGCCATGGAGGGGTAAGGTAAATGTTGCAAAAGTTTTTACTATAAATTATTGACAAATATTAAAAGTATATTTTACCTAAATCTGAATGTACGAAGGGAAATGATCAAATTTTTTGAATATAAGATATAAACCTAATTTAAGACAACAATAGATGAAATCCTGGTAATCCTGCAACGTTTTCAATTTAGATTACAACACATAATTCTCCCTTTGAATTATTATTGAAAGAGAAATATGTATAAGAATATCGACAAATGTACGGTATGTAGAATCTCTAAGGAAATAATAGAACATTTATTCTGCCAATGTAATGATGTAAACATATTGTGGAGGGATCTTTCAAATTCAATTTTTGAAAAGGTGAATTTAGATATAACTTTGAAATGAAAACGTTATCCCTTTAAGGAAAATTTAATACATATCCACCAAGTACACATTTTAGTTCACTAGGAGAATTCTATAAAGCAATGTTTATTTGTATATACATAATATATATACATATAAACGAGGTTCGATAATATTCATAAAAAATATTACCACTTGGAAAATTGTTTTTCATTATTTAATACTATTATTATTATTATTATTATTATTATTATTATTATTATTATTATTATTATTATTATTATTATCATTATTATTATTATTATTATAATTATTATTATTATTATTATTATTATTATTATTATTATTATTAACAATTATACCAAAGTTTTAAGATAAAAGGAATATTGTTTAGTAAATAATTACCCCGACAGTACTGATTTCCCACTTACATTTTGCCGAAGTGTTCAGTGTTTGTTTTTGACTATTTTGTGATTAATACTGCTCATCATATTGCGCTCAACGGTATTGTGCACGTGAAGTTACAACGAAATGATGAATCCGAGTAAAATATAAATAGTTATTTACTCATTTTAGATAAATATGTATTTGTATAATTTAAAATTGGTGCAAGATTGCAGTATCGTACGCAGTTTTTATCTCATGCATATGCATGAATCCACGTGCATTTTAATAAATGTAATAAATTGTTTTAACCAGACAAAACAATGCATTGCTTTACACGGTCCATGTGTTATACAGAAGAAAATTTGCAGTACTTAACTTCTAAATTTTCACAGAACTTAAGTTTCTGTTTTAATAACAAACTGTGTTTGTTCAAAACTTGACACCTATCCATTGTATACATTTACTAAAACCTATGTTAATCTGCTTTTCTTATTTGCAATTGATACAAAGTTTCAGAAGACCTATTTTGTAGGGCGGAGGAGACTTAGTATCTTCTCATATCTGAGCATAGTTTCATTGAACTTTGCATAAACAAGATGGAATGTTCTCTTCGTAATGGATACGTAATGGACATGTTTAGATCCGTGTTTTTAACGGAATTGATTGTAGGCGCCGTTTCCATCAAATTCATCGTGAATCATAAAAATGTCCTTATACAAAAAGAGGTCAATATATGAATATAATGCTTCCAGACTATTCGAATATGTTCAATCAATTTTCTATTTTGTTCTGCATATTATTGATCTGAAGAACGAATCAGAATACAAACCACTGTTCTTTTTACGTGATGATCTAAATCTGAACTTGAATGTTCAGAAGAAAACAGGCGATTCTGATTCCAATGGATATTCATATTTAAATTTTGGAATGTTCTTTAACCAATGATGTATATTTTTCTTATTGAAACATTTTTCATTCAAAAAGAGTATTATGTTAACATTTCTGTATGCAATCAAACTATTTTTGAAATTTGAATTATATTTACTAATATAAAAAATCTCAGATACCAAAGTATAAAGTTTTAGGATGTCCAGGATATATATACAAATCTAGTAAAATTATGGATAAACACGGACCCCTGGAAATCAAGAGGTGGGATCAGGTACCATGGATTATAACGTTTAACATTATTTATGCAATTTGTTTAAATTTAGGTGGACGCTAGATCCTACCTTAGCTGTCCTGGAACTCTTCAGTGCATATTGTAGCTCTTCAGTGTCAATGCAATGGTTTCTTACCTTCAACACTGAAAGGCTGGATGTTCACTCTGAATACAAAATCATATACACTAAAGTCAAACTACAATAAAAAATCAAAGTTAGCCATCAATCCAGTCAAAATGGACAGATCCGGATTTTTTTCAAAACATTTATATAGTTTATTTTTCTAATAGCATCGACACTGAAGAGTTTAATATACACTGAAGAGTTCCAATCTGGACAACTGGGGTAGGATCTAGCGTACACCTTAAATTAAGCATTGGTAATGATTCGAGAATAGACTATTAATGATGATGATTATACTTGACTGTGGCGCAGTAAGTAAAGCAGATTAACACTATGAAGGAGTAAAATTTCTAGATTTTCTGATAAATGTTTATAAAGTCTTCATTTGTAATTATAATTTACATTGTGGAATAAAATTCCCCCATAACTGCCAAAAGGAATAAAGCATACAGAACAATCATTGAATATATAATTTTTCCTGGTATTACTACAAATATTTTTGTCTTGTTTCTTTTGATAATAATAAAGATAATACTATGCATGTAATTAACAAAAAAGAAACTAAATGTACCATATACTGTCATCTTCATTACTAACTCTATATGTGTATAGCCTAATATCTGTAGGTACACTTAATTTTACAGTGTGGAAAAATTGTTAATCATTGTTACCAAATATAAATATAATTGCAAAATGTTCAGAGTATCAGAAATAGTATAGCAAATCATCAGCTGATTAAACCCACAATCAATTGCTTTTGTTTATATATCGGTAGTTATATATATGTGTGTGTGTGTCTTAATGTCATGTTATATCGTGTATTGTATCGATAAAAATAATAATAATAATAATAATAATAATAATAATAATAATAATAATAATAATAATAAAAATATAGTAGTAGTAGTAGTAGTAGTAGTAGTAGTAGTAGTAGTAGTAGTAGTAGTAGTAGTAGTTAGTAGTAGTAGTAATAGTAGTAATAGTAGTAGTAGTAGTAGTAGTAGTAGTAGTAGTAGTATATTTTATAATTGTTATTGGAATTGATCTTGTTGCCGCTGTTGTTGTCTTTCTTGCTGAACTTGGTTACTATTAGCTAAATACATCACTGGTTTGATTAAGTATTCTAAAGATTAGTTGAAACCGTTTTTACATATGAAATGCGTAATCATAAAACCATATGAAAACTAGCCAAAATCCTTTCTATTACATAAGAAACATAACATATCCCTAAACAGTGTTCTTAAAAAAAATCCAAAATATAGTCCTGACTCATAGTGGAAAAGATCATTAAAATTTATAATTTTTCATGAAAGATAAAAACCCCATGTTACCGCGAGACTATTTTGTGACAAGTCATTCACATTTTACTAAAAATGAGTTATTTATCTAGTGGGCTTGACAAACACAAAATGTAAAAAAATCTTACAAAATGAAACATTTCTTTACTTATCTTAACGGTAGTGCAGTGCAGTCCCCTTAATGCAAACAAACATACATTAACTATAGCTTTGCCCATACTGCAGCGGAAATTTGTGACATGTTATATACACAGCAGCACACAGCATTTAGTTTTTTGATTGGCGTAACTTTATGTTGCATTCTACAATGTTATTATATGATCTTGACAATGTCTATTTCGTGTAGCTATGTTAGTTACGTTGAATGTACTGCAAGCTATATGAAAAATAGTGAAAGCGTGCAGCTTAACCGATGGCGTAGCTAGATGTCATCATAAAGACTAATAAATCTAAGCTTGTGCAGTATATGATTACTTAAACAAAGATGAACACATATCATTTATTGTACTTTTTTAAAAAAAAATTGCTGCCCATTTAGGGCCCACATATATTGAGTTCTTTATATTAATCAATGCAGGAAATGTCAAATCAAAGTTTATTTTTAATTATTTATACTGTTTACCCGTAAATGTTTGAAAAATTACCTTTTAACAATAGTTTTCAGTTTGTCTACAATATTTTACTTTGATTTGACATTGACTTACATTTTGATGTGACAAGCTATATAAGTGTTACATGTAAATGAAAATGAGATAAATTCATTAAATAATGAGTCATCTTATAGAAAATCCCTCTTCATCGAGGGCTGAAAGGTCTTCAGAAACAAGAAACAATTAACAAACTATCTTATCTAGTATCTAGAATATTAAAATCCATCCAATATTTAATAGGGCTTTCTTTAACCTTTACTACAATTATAGATTATTAAAAGACGGGTTTCAAATGGTGCAAGAACCCTCACCGAATTTCATCCGAGCGCTGAATGATGAAAACGTGAAATATTCGAATGGGTAATCTTAGCAAATCACTACGCACTGAGAGAAATTCAAAAACTTAATCATTACGCCTACAATCTAAGAAACAATACTTCATCAATATCTTATCACTATCCCTTTACTTCCGTAAAAATGAATCCCAACCTTGGCAAAATAAAAAAAAAAGACAACAAAGTGAAAAACTGAACGTATGTAAAACAGGAGTTGGTACCATAAAAGTTGAAAATTAAGTGACATAAGCTATGTTATAAAAGACAATTATTTCGTTCCGTACTACTTAGATTAATACACAATA